>OZ030013.1:2142500-2447500 GCA_964023405.1 Apodemus agrarius
TTGTTTTTGTTCCTAATGCCTCCTTAATTTCATTCACTATAATTACTTTTGCCTCTGTTTAAAACTTTCTATCTCGTGTTATATAATGCTACCAGTTTCTGCATATGTGTGACATGTGTGTTTATGGCCTGTGTGGAGCCAGAGGTTGGAATCAGGTGCCTTCCGTAGTCTCTCCCTGAATCAGGAGTCAGCAGTTTGCCCCCAGCCCCATCACAGCATGATGCCTACCACTCTCAGGTGTTTGACTTTATGTGAGCACTTGGGATATGATCTCAGGTCCTCCCTCATGCTTGTATGGCCCTTTACCAGCTGGGTCATCTCCCTAGCCTGACAGCTTTTCTGTGGTCATGGACATATATTAATTGGTTGTAATGATCCTAAGTGTATTCAATATCTCATTAAGTTTGGTGTTGCTGTTACAGCAGCTTGTTCTCTCCTCTTTGAGTAATACCAGGATTGTGCTCTCAAGAGAGAGCTGACCACTAAGAACTTGAAATAAAACCAAAAGAGAGATCTATCCAAATAGACGAATAAATCCTGGCCCAGAAGCAAGTGTGAAAAGGTAAGTTAATAGGACTCCTCGAAGTAGCATAACAGCAGTAAACAAATCCAAGGACACTGAAATGACAGAATACTGGACAAAGAATTCAAAGTCTAGATTGAACATTGATCAATGACCTCAAACAAAGGTCAAAAAAGCAGTTTCATGCCTGAATGGGAAGAAAGAAAGAAAGAAAGAAAGAGAGAGAGAGAGAGAGAGAGAGAGAGAGAGAGAGAGAAAGGAAAGGAAAGGAAAGGAAAGGAAAGGAAAGGAAAGGAAAGGAAAGGAAAGGAAAGGAAAGGAAAGGAAAGGAAAGGAAAGGAAAGGAAAGGAAAGGAAAGGAAAGGAAAGGAAAGGAAAGGAAGAAGGAAGGAAGAAAAGAAAGAAAGAAAGAAAGAAAGAAAGAGGGAAAGAAAGAGGGAAAGAAAGAGGGAAAGGAATGGAAAGGACAGGACAGGACTGCTCCTAGGTATGGTGAAAGAGAAAGAGTATTAAAGATATAAGGGAAATATAGCCAGAGGCAGACACATCTGGGAGAGTCCAGAGTGCTGATAACCCTGGACCATGTGGACCCAAGGGAAGGGGAAGGGGAAGGGGAAGGGGAAGGGGAAGGGAGAACTAAGTACAGCAGCCAGGAGGGTAGGTAACCAAAATGTCTGGATTATATCAGAAGGAGCCTCTGGGGAACAGACAGCCCAACCCCTGGGCTGGAGAGTTCAGGGTAGAGGGTAGGGTATGCCAGCCATAGAGCTGAGGAATGCTGGGAGAACATGGAGGCAGGTCTGCTTTGAAATGCTAAATAGGTACCTCAGCTGCTTGCCCTTGGTTTGAAATTTAACACAATTGAGCCCTTAAAATAGTGAAAATCCTGTCATGAGCAATAATATAGAAAAATATGAAGGGGCAGTATGGTAAAGGAAGTGAGTCAGTCACAGAAAAGACACACACATACATACATACATACATACATACATACATACATAGAGAGAGACATAGACAAAGAGAGAAAGAGAGAGACAGAGAGAAACACATAGACATACATGGGTCGGTGGGAGACAGAGACAGACACACACAGAGACACACACAGGCACTCACTTATACACATCACCACCACCACCAAAATAACAGAAATGAACAATCATTTGGTCTTTAATGTCTCTCAACATCAATTGTCTCAATTCCCCAATAAAAAGACACAAACTATCAGGATGGAGCAAATACAGAATCCGTTATTTCATTGCATACAAGAAACATGCCTCAACATTAAGAGTAAAAGGCTGGAAAAAGATTTTCCAAGCAAATAGACTGAAGAAACAGGGTGGAGTAGCCATTCCAATACCTAATGAAATAGACTTCCAACCAAAATTAGTCAAAAGAGATGGAGGGCACTTCATAACTCATTAAAAGGAAAAATTCATATGAGTTTGAAAAGCTGACCTCCTAGAAGCAGGGAGGTGACTGGTGAAGAGTGATTGATGAGTCAAAGAGTGAAAGTGTTAGCTCAGTGGATCAGCTTCAAGAAACCCGTAATATATCAATCCATACATCTCGTCACTCGAGATTGATAAGAGAGCAGATGTCCCTACCACAAACAGATGGGAAACTGAGGCAATGCATATCTTAATTAGACTGGCTTAGTCATTTCATAATGTACATGCACATTTGGAGTACTTATAACTGACAATTTACCATGTATAAAGGAGGTCATTTTGTATTTATGTGTGAATGTTTACACATGTTTTACATGACGCATGTGCACAAGTGTGGAAGTCAGAAGACTGTGTCTTTCTCGGTTGCTCTCTACCCTGATTTTTGTGACAAGGTCTGTCACTAACCTTGGGATCACCTACTCACCTATAGTGACTGGCCAGCAATCCTCCTGTCTCAGTCTCCTTGACACTGCTGTGCCTTTTATCATTCATGCTGGAGCTCAAATTTAGTCTCTTGCTTCCACAGCAGGGCAGAGCCCCTTCCTAAAAATAAGTCACTAAAAACCATTTATCAGGAATGTTACAGAAGGAAAAAAGAAAAGCTTTTGTGCTTATGGGAAAGTTTATATGAATTTCTGATGAGGGGCAAGCATGGAAAGTTGGAGGAAGGGCAGGCAGTTCAGTGTGACCAGGAACAAGCTAGAAAGAGCCCAGATGTCCCTCAGCAGAGGAATGGATACAGAAAATGTGGTATATTTATACAATGGGATACTACTCAGCAATTAAAAATAATGAATTCATGCAATTTGTAGGCAAATGGTTGGATCTGGAAAATATATATCATCCTAAGTGAGTTAACCCAATCACAAAAGAATACACATGAAATGCAATCACTGATAAATGGATAATAATGAGCCCAGAAGCTCTGAATACTCAAGACACAATTAGCTAAGCAAAAGATTCCCAAGAAAAAGGATGGAGAGGACCCTGGTCTGGAAAAGACTAAATCCAGTTTTGTAGGAGAGTACCAGAACAGAGAAATGGTGGGGAGGGGGGGTGATTAGTGAATGGGCAGGGGGGGGAAGAGGACTTATGGGACATATGGTGAGGGTGGGAACTGGAAAGGGGAAAGCCTTTGGAATGTAAACAAAGAATATAGAAAATTTTAAAAAAAGAAAGAAAGATGAAATCGGCAGACTAGAAGCAGGAAGCACTTAGAGAGCTGGGTTACAGCTCATGTGTATGAGGTTCTGTTGCTGTGCTGGGGACAGAAGCCGTGCCCTGTGCATCTAGGCAGTATGCTCTACCTGAGCCACAGTCTCAGCTCTATAAACCTCTTAAACTTCCTACACAGCTCTGCTTTAGAATGGTTGATGGTCTGCAGTTGAAGATGCACAGCATGAAGAGGCACAATTGTCTTTTAGTTGCAACTTTGAAAAATGATCTTCATTCTGTGGAGGCAAGGGAACTAAAGAGGAGGATATTTAATAGTGCACGTTCCTTCTGTATGGGATGTGGCCACTCTGAAATGATCACTTCTTAGATGGGGAGCTCTATGTAGACTGGGAACCAGTGTCTTATGCTTTCTCTTTAATACTAACAACATAAAAGACAATGGTGTAGACCTGGAAATGCAATGTCAGTTCTCAGAAAGAATGTTTCAGGTGTTCAGGTTATGAAAAACAAAGGCAGGCAACACAGCCCTGAATCACAGGTTGTTTCAAAGTAGAAGTCTGTCTGCTGAACTTAGCAGTGTAGTCATCAAAAAAAAATTAGGAAAGGAGGAATGAGAACACTGGAGAGGGTGAGTATGTAATATATCAATACACTGGCTTAAGGAGGGGGGAGATGGAGGGAGGGAGAGTCCATGCACTCCATTATCATTAAAGGAGGGACTTTCCCAGCTGTGTGTAAATTTTCTTTCCTATTACTCTGTATCAGAAAGAGCCAAGGGAAAAATATACCACTTCTAAATGTCAAAAACAGACTACAAAGAGACTAATTTCAAGAAAAATGAATATCAGAAAAGTGTCATACCCAAAATCCATATAAACAAAAAAGTAGAAAGCACAGAAAAACAATTCCACAAAAAATGATACTATGACAAAAAATGCCAAACAGATGAAAATCATAGTCCAAAAATTAAAGATACTATCTCCTAAAAAGGATACAAAACTCAAGAAATACTTTAAAATACAAGAAATAGTTATTCAGACGTAAGGGCCAAACCAAAGCAAACAAAATACAGAATTATGAGTAAAGAGGCATAACCACTACTGTCATCTATAATTTGCACCTTCCCACATCTTAGATCTATTTTGTCTACATCTTATTGATCAATACTCTAAAGAGGAGTTGAATCCCATTCCCAAAAGCATCCTAGACTGGCCTCAAGGCTACCTCGGGCTCCTGGGTTTTCTCCCATTTCCTTGGAGTTTCCTTAGTGCTGCTTGCTGGCTTCACCTCTACACATTTATGCACTTCTTGCCCTATGGATCCATCCAGGTTCATGCTTCTTTCCCTTTCACAACATACATAGTTTAAAATTTAACCTTATGGGTCCATGAATTGTTTCATTGGGTAAAAACATCCTACCCGATGGCCTGTGTTTGATCCCTAGGTTGTAAAAGCAAAGTGTCTCCCACAAATTATCCCTGACACCATGGCACATGTATATGCTTATACAATAAACACATGTAATATTTTTTTAAGATTTAACTTTATAAGAGTAGGACCTATGCATGAAGACTACATTCCAAATATAGCCCAAAATTCAATGTCTTCTGATAGTTGTATGTGATTGCAAAAACCACCATGATCAATATACAGAACACTTCTACTACCTCCCAAAGAAAATTCCAACCTCTTTGGTGAAACAGCCAGTAAATACTGCATCAACAACAGCTGAGCCTTCTACCCTTTACATTTCTTCTTTAGAATTCAAGATCTTCAACCTGTCCTAAGTTAATTGTAGAGTCTAAGATAAAGAGCCTACTTTCCTTTTGTTTGTTTTTTAAACAACATCTCTATAGGCAAGAATTCGGACATCCTCCTGCCTCAGCCTGTGGATGCTGGGATTATTGGCATGAGCACCACACTCAGCCCCTATATGCTTTGCATGTGACAGACCTACTCTACTCTTCGTGGCCTCCAAATTTCTGTTTTCGGCTCCACTCCAGGATGCATGGTCAACTGCTCATGTGATACTAACCCTTACATATCTAAAGCACCTCTCAAACATGCAAAGTCCAGGTGGAATTCCTAATCAGCAGATCCTTCTGCAGACATGATCCTCTATTGCTCTCCTACATCTAAGTAAAAACAAAAAAATCAACATTCACCACTCACCCATAATCCTTTAATTTCCTTCACACACAGTAAATAATGCATCTGCCAATCTTTGCTGTCCCCACCCAGAATATCCACCAAATTGCTTCACTTGTCTCCACTGCTATCATCTTGGTCTAACTCAGGCTTTAGCAATGTTTCTATAATGAGTCATGGAGTTAACATCTTGGGCCTTATGAGACCATGGGCAGCAATGAGGACATTACATAACTACTTCTAGAATAAGAGAGAAAACAATTTTTTCTTTACTTTTTTTTTTTTAAGCAAAGAACTTCCTTTTGGGGACAAATCTGAAATATAATGACCAAGTACAATTTTTATTACTGGTTTACCACTGTCAGTAATAGATTTTTAATATTATTAATTCACTGAGATGTCATACAATGAATTTTGTCATTTGAAAATTCCCCTGAAATCCTTCCCTACTTCTCTACCAACCCAACTTCATCCTTATTCTCATTTCTTTCTCTCTCTCCCTCCCTTCCCCTCTTTTTATCCATTCCCTACCCTAGACCCCAAAAGAATCAAGTCCAGTTTCTGTTGGTTGACTACTGGGCATGAGACCTTACCTGGGTTGTGGTCTATACATCAGGTGTCACTCACCCTGAAAATTAAATGTTTTAAAGGACAGTTTGAATTAGTTCATAAATTGTTCCTTACTGAAACCACATGGTGATCTTCATTTGTTAAGATCCATATCTTACTAAAATCTTTTTGTTTTTAAGATGGGGGGCGGTTCTATGTAGCCCTGGCTGTCCTAGAACTCTCTGTAGACCAGGCTGGCCTCAAACTCAGAGATCTGCCTCCCAAGTGCTGGGGGATTAAAGATGTGGGCCACCATGCCTACTTTACTAAAGTCTTAAACATTTCATGTACACTGAAGTTTGGGCATTTTTTATCTCTGAGAAGGCCTTTCACAGACAGGCACTGCCCACACCAGCATTGGACACATGTGACTGCACTGCAGTACTCACTCAAAGTACCCTGAGCTACTCGTGGGAACTCTCTTCAGTTGTGATCCTACACTGCCAGTTTCAGCTGAAGCTTCAATGGAGGCTGGCTTTAGCAGGTTTAGAGTGCAGCTTTCCTTGCTGCTTCTGCTAAGGGCACTAGAACTTACATTTTATTCTAACCTTTTGACAGCCCAAGAGTGTGAAAACAAGCTTCATATGTTCTCTTGGAATGCTCTCTGAAAGAAATGACAACCGTGGGAGAAGCTGGCTAAGCTGAACTGTCCTGGCTGATCATTACACAGTTGACATATGCTGCAATCACATGTCAGGACAGCACAAAGTGCCCTGAGACACAGTCAATCATTATCTGTCAGTTAAGCAAAAATAAATTTAGATATTAAAAATAACAGTTCATAGTCGGGCGGTGGGGGCCCACACCTTTAATCTCAACACTCGGAAGGCAGAGGCAGAGACAGAGGCAAAGGCAGGAGGATCTCTGTGAGTCTGAGAATAGCCTGGTCTGCAAAGTGAGTTTCAGGACAGCCAGGGCTATTACACACAGAAACGTGTCTTGAAAAAGGAAAACAAAAATAAATTAAAAACCAGCTTGTTATAGTTTATTATCGAATGCTAGCCATTGTCAAATGACTGCCTTGGGACAAGTTTGTGTGTAAACAGCCTGGGGCACACCAGGTGTTCCCATCTGGGAGGGGACATGAATACACCATCATCCTGCATGGTGAGGATGGCAGTAAAAATGGTGAGGATGGTAAGGATGGTGAGGATGGCAGTGAGGATGGCGGTGAAAATGGTGAGGATGGTAAGGATGGTGAGGATGGCGGTGGGGAGGATGGCAGCAAGGATGGCGGCCGGTGGTTTTCTTTGCCCCCTCACTGATTTCCAGTTTGACAATATCTTTGCAAGGCTGCAGGGTTTGCAGCTACTCTTTGTTCCCCAATCTACGTGGTTGCTGCCTATACCCTTCAAAATTCTCTTCCTCTCTTAGCTACTGAAATGTAATTTTCTAGTTAACAGTAAAGAAAAAAAAATGTGTGCATGTGGAGAGGAGAGGGATTCAGAAAGCTGTTTTCCTGTTCTGTCAAATTAATGAACATCTCCAAATTATAAAACCCGTTGCTAAGACCAAGATGCCCTCGGCTCCCGGGACTGCTGTCCAAAGGCAGGTAGCCCTGCCTTGCAGTTAATGCCTTAAATTATAGTCATGCATACATCCCAGCTGTTAAACTGTGATTAAATTTTTTGAAATATAGTGAAAGCAGTTATTTCTGTTCTGCTGGGAAGCTTGTTCCTAAGATGTGTAACCGTAATTGATGTTTTCAGGAAAGTGAAAAGGAGATGGTTAATAATTACTCTTTCATTTCCTACTTCTTTAGGAAAAAAACACTAACCCTTGCTTATTCTGTTATATATTTATATATCTGACACAACTAAATACACGGGTTCATATTACATTTGGTGACTCTGGAGTAATCACATGCGTACAGTACAAAATAACAGCTAATTACTTCTAAGAGGGGTGGGGGTGAGGAGAAACATCTTAAAAACAGGGAAAACATTTATTTTAAGACTGAAAACATGTTGTGAAGCAGATTCTTTCATGTGCATATGCTTGCAAATATAAGCAAAATGGTGAACCCCATCATTTAACTTTCCAACTAAAAAATCAATTTTAGGGACTGAGAATAAAGCTCAATGATAGCGTTCAATCCCTAGCATGCACATACACATTCACACACACACACACACACACACACTTCAACACAAATACTGAAAGCACTTAGTTGGAACTAAGATTCCAACTAAAGTTTGTCTTTTTATCTTATGAGGGGCATTTTTATTCAAAATGTTGATGAGTAAAACATCTATTTTCATCTTTCTAAAGTGGAAAACCTGAAAAAATATTTTCACTTAAACACAGGAAGGTGCAGTTAAAATTTCAAAAACTCATTTAATTCTGTATACAGAATACACTTGTACACAGAATACAGATATATACTTGTAGATATGATAGTCAATATACATAGCCTGTAGCATAACTGGCCTTCCTTCACATTCTGTGCATCGGTGACATTCTATATTACCTTGCTTCACTGTATCATGTTATTTAATCTAATACTCCAATCAGTTAGCAAGCAATACATTTACTCTATTATTCTGCAGTAAATGTTTGAGATTTGTGTAATGCTGTTGCAAATTTATCTGCTTTAATATGGAAAATTAGTTCCATTTAGTTGCATATCATGACCTATTCGACACAGAATGCAGGAATGCTGCAAACTGCTCTTTACAATTACTTATAATAAATTTATTTTCTCTTGAAAATATTTCAGCAAGAATAAGAGAAGGAAAAACCAGCCTTCAAAAGCACATTGTGAATAGCTCCCTATCACACAATGCTGCACGGTTAGACCTTAGCTAGATCTTCAGACACTTTCAAAAGTGGTTAGCTACTCTTCAGGCCTGAAGACAACCTGCTGTGAGCAGGTGGGTAGGAGAAACGCCACACAAAGAGGCAGGCCAGGAGCAGTCAGCTGGCTCTGCCCGAGAATGTCTGACAACGTGACTGTACAGAATGAAAATCTACTCTGTGAAATGCTAACAAGAAACACGGCAAATGCAGCAGACAAATTACACTATAAGAAATGGACAATTTTTTGAGTCAAAGTAAAATTGAAGCCTCTTTCAAGGTTACAAAAGAATTCCTTCACAGGAAGGGAACACAGGCATAGTAATAATACTGATAATGACAATAAAAAGTTTGTTAATTCAGCATGCTCCATTCTGCAGAGGCTCGAGCATACATGAAGGACACAGAGAGTGAATTCAGATAGATCACAGCACATCTCCCATTTTCTTTACCACTTCAATCAAGTGCTACAGACAGGAAATCATTTCATCTTGTACGAAAAGCTCTGATATTTGTTAAACTTAAAATCAGAAAAATATATTAACTGGGGGTGGGGGAGGGAATCCATCTTTTGCTTTAGAATGAACCCAGCTCGTGTATTCATTCTACATTAATTCTATTAATCTAATTAATTTGTGTGTGTATACAGGAGGCAGGGTGGCATTAACATACTCATAGGTTATACCCATATATACATGTACAGGTTCATACGTGCCTGCTTGTGTGTGGAGATCAGAGATAAACTTTGGGTATCATTCCTCAGATACCCGTCACCTTGTTTTGTGTGACAGGGCTTCTAACAGACTTGGAACTTGTCCATTAGGCGAGGCTGGCTGGCCATCAAGTGCAGGGATCCTCCCCGCTCTGACTCCCCAGTGCTAGGATAACAAGCATGCTCTTCCATGACTAGCTTTTTCCATGACTGCTGGGAGCAGAACTCGGGTCATCATTCAATCACTCAGGTCATTGCAAGTGCTTTACCAACCCCTTAATGCAATTAATTTTTAAATGATAAATAGTAAAACCATAGTTAACACATGGAGGGGGAAACTGAAAACAAATAAACCAAACCAAAATCAAAGAAGAAAACAACAAGTCCTATATGATTTTTATCTGAAATACTCCCTGGCTTATAAAGGGTTTGACTGGAAAGCTGTCTCAGCCAACAGTCAGAGTAGCCACATGGGGCTTCTTCAACTGATTGAGGAATTAAAATTTCAATTTTATTTTACTTCAATAGATTTTATTGTAGTTTTAAAACTGTGGTGGCTGGATAGATGGCTCAGTGGTGAAGAACAGTTGCTGTTCTTGCAGAGGACCAGTTTTAGTTCCTAGCATCTACATGGCAGCTCACAATAGTAACTCCAGTTCCAGGGAAATATATGGCTTCTTCTGGCCTCTGTGTACATCAGATATGCACCTGCTGCACATACATATGCAAGGAAAAGCAATACTAATACAAAATGAAATAAACAAATCTTTAAACTATAGTGACATAATACATATTTCTGTTAAATACAACCTCATTTTTGGGTAGTATAGATCTCTAAGTGCATCTTCCCACAAAATACGAGAGAATGACAGGACTTCCATTAGCTCTTCTTTAGTAAACATCAAACCTACAGACCTAAATCTAGGGGAAAACACAAGCAAATGCATAGCATGAGAAAGCAAATAAACGGTAAACACTGTCATTTTACCTCCCACAAATGAAGGTATTTGAGGAAAACTGACTTGTCAGATGAGTAGAAAAAAGTTCTTTGAAACAGTCAGTGAGGGAGGAGCTTTAATTTTGCTTAATAGTTTCCAATGTTTGCATTCTCTGTTCTTCTAATCCCTCCTCTCAGATAGACAGACTGCTCACTAGCTCTGTACTGGTGCTTATCAACAGTGACTAAGGTTCTTTCTGAGCATATGATCTTCAAGCCAGAAAAGAAAGCTATGGCAGCAGCAAGGTGCATATGGCAGAGGTCCAGCCCAAAAAAGCAGACATCTCTAAGCAATGAGTAATGAGTGTCAGAGAGTAAGAGGGAGGCCATGATGTGCACAAGCCTCTGAAAAAGAGGAGAGGGACAGCTGAGGCACACAATTTGCTGCTCTCCCCAGTAAGCCCATCAGCAGGTGGTCCTGCTGGCCTGAAACAAAGCAATTAGCAGCAGACAGTTGCTTCCATGAGAAATATCCTTGGGTGGGTCCTCTGAGCCTTTGTTGCCATTGGTGTCTCAGGAGCCATGGTGGTCTGTATCTGCAGAGCTCTATCTGACTTGCTACCTTACAGTGTAGATTCTATTAATTTGGGGAGGTCAAAACTGGAGACCCCATAAACCACATAAGAAAGCTGCCTCAGGACCATAGTTACCGAAGGGAAGGTTTGAGAGAAAGGAAATCTAAATCTCAGGATCAACGTATAGTTAAGGAAGACTTACTTCAAAAATTCTGGAACCCAAGAAGACTCCATATCCATGCCCTGACCTGCCCTCTGCCCATAGAGCCAGTCAGCTTGCCAAGAACTTGGCAAGGAAGCAGGTTCAAACTTAAATCAGAGCAGACCTTCAGATCGACTAAGGATGATGACCACCTATGACATTCCATAGCCACAGGACTACACGCAGTCAACTGAAGGATGGTGATCACCCATGGCATCCCTTAGCCAAGTAACTTACATAGTAAATATACCTGTTTGTTTTTAATAGGAAACAGGGAGTAATACTGTGCCCATGAAGTTTACCAATGATAACACTTCTCTACTGGAAACTCCCATCAACCCCATTGGCCTGAAACCAGAGCAGAGTCCATGGTACTAAGTAAGAAGACTGTGCAGGTTTGGCTCCTCGCCCTTTTCAGGTAACTACTGATGACCCACATGTGAAGCAGCTCTTCAACCGTGCTCTCAGGTGAGCATTCTTAGGAGCCTACTAGCAATACAGATGAAGTAAAGAAGTCTGAAGCCAAGTTTGTAGGTGCAACCCACAGCACAGGTTTAACAAGTCATCCAAATGATTCTTCCCTACACAGTACTTTGTTGTTGTTGTTGTTGTTGTTGTTGTTGTTGTTGTTTGGTTTGTTTTTTTCTGAGACAGGGTTTCTCTGTGTAGTCCTCTCTATCCTGGAACTCACTCTGTAGACCAGGCTGGCCTCGAACTCAGAAATCTGTCTGCCTCTGCCTCCCAAGTGCTGGGATTAAAGATGTGCACCACCACCGCCCGGCCTACACTGTACTTTGAAAGCAGCACTAATTTAAAGCATGAATGACAGGAAAATGTGATGTGAGCAACTGACAGGGAAAAGAGCAAGAAGCAGAGCATAGTAGGGCTACAAAGTTGGCTCAAGATCCTGAATGAAGCCCTACAGCAAGATCATGTAGGTCTAAATCTCTCGCCAGCATCTTATTAGCAGGATGACCTTAAGCAAATCACATACTTTCTCTTGCTCTAAGGAGTCTCATTGATTCTCATTGATAAAAACAAATGATGATATTATCTACTCTGTAGAGTTAAGAATTGTGAAGACTTAAACATTTACTATATGCATTAAGCTTCAACCAGTCCCCATGGCAGTGTGAACTGCCAGGATGAGCATTGTGCAGGGTGAGCACTGTGCAGGGTGAGAACTGTACAATAGGAGTACTATGCAGCAGGAATAAGTACAGTGCAGCCCAAGCACTGTGCAGCCTGAGCACTGTGGAGCTGGAGCACTGTGCATGATTCACGCTGATCATCACTTATCACTCACACTCACTCCACCATGTGGAACCATGTGGTAGTTTGTCAAATCAACTCTAAAGGCCAAGTCCACAGAAAGTACATAAAAATCATTCTTGCCTGTAAGGAAAAAATGCTTTATCTTGATTTTAAGCAACTGATATCATTGCTGATACAGCATTTACCTTTCTTAGAAAGTATTAGCTTGGTGTCTCAATTCCTTTCAACAAGTCTAGGGTATGCCTTGATGGGTTCATACATTTCAAGTATATGAATTCTTTTGCAGCAAAGGACTTACAAAACAGAAAACAAAAATGTACTGAACATCATCCAAGGAAAATGAATTTTCTAGGAAAAATGGTGTTGGTGATTTTTCTAAATACATGCCTAGCCAAAGATTCTACATGTCAAATAGCCATAAGGGTAACTATCATCAGAGACACCAGGGAGGATGCTGAAGAGTGCTATGGCAGGAAGACTTGAATGGAACCTTCTATGTCTTTTCACACCTAAACACACAACAGTCAAACTACCTGATGCCCCAAACCACATGGTCCAACAAAGAATATGCTACTGACCACGGTTGTTAAGATGTAATAGCACAAGCATTTATTATTCTATTCACTCCTTCAGCATCTGTTTGTTTGTGGCTGTGTGTTTGCTTGTTTAGACAGGGTTACATGCATCCCAGGCTAGTTTCCAACTCTCCTCAGATAAAGAGGCCCTTGAGCTCCTCCTCATTTTACCTATACCAATTCCTGAGTGTCAGGATTATACAAATGCACCACCATACTTGGTTTTAGACAATGCTAAGAACCAAAGTCAGGATGTTTGTTGGTCATGTAGACAAGCATTCTGCCACTGAACCATATCTCTGAGCTCATCAAATGGATTTAAGTAGTATGAAAGTATCTAACGATATATCTTTCAATGATCTCAAAGAGTTTCATCTCATAATTTATTTATAAAGGTAGAAAAATGAGGCAAAGAATTAAGGTATAGAAGAAAAAGAATATGCACAGAGAAGTCATAACATCAGGTTGAGTACTGAGTGTTAATGTCTTCTTAGACCTACAGAGATAACATACCAGTTGAGCCCAGCTTAGAAAATATTCATTTCTCAGATATCTATTACAGAGTCTGAGTCCTCTGATTCAGTCTCTTAAGAGAGACAGGTATGGATGAGACATAAAACAGATGTGATTCTTTGGTTTTCTACATAAAATTGAGTAAAAGAACCAGCATTTGATGCTACAAGAGATCGAAAATTCCTATTTGTATGTAAGAGCCACATTTTCCTGTGGTTTTGTTTGATTTTCCAGGAGCTTCCAGTCTCAGTATGAAGTGCCCATAGAAGCTTAGCTCCATGGTTTTCTACTTTAAATGGATTAAGGATTGCAAAGAACATGCTATCCACTTGGGTTCAAGGCACCTGCTCATAGGAAGCCATTGGAGGTAGGGGGACGTGCTTCCCAAATTACAATACTAACTTCCTAAGGCATGTACTAGAAAGTCAACCTGCATGGCCGTGTTTCTTCTGACAGAAGACTATATCATTTCAACTGCATAAAAGATGATAATCCATGTAAGCCATGATTTATAATTAAAAGCCTATAATGACAAAGATGACTTCTCATCTAGTAATTATTTAAATGCCTGTGGGATTATTTATTTCTAGCAAAACATAATGCAATAGCTTTGTGAGGCTCTCTGAAAAAGAGAACACATTCTCTGAAATTAAAACATAGTTTAAAACCTTCTAGTATAAGAAGAAAAAAAACTTTACAACTACAGAAAGGGCACAATGAATAATAAAATACATTTTTTCCTTATTATATCAGTATTAGCCACATGGAGAATGATAAAGATTTTGAACTTGAAGCCTTCTAAGGAAATCATGTGAACATTTACCTGCACAGTCCTCTGAGTGCCATCAACGTTGACAGACAATAAGGGTGACGCCAGGTTCCACGTACTGGTCACATTTAGTTTCGAGCCATCAACTTCCACCTGTTGTGACATAAAATAAGACTGTTACCATGAAGACAGACAGGAAACTGATCTCAGGTTCACTGCTACATGCAAAGCAGCAGCCATTTTAACAGATGGCTTCCAAACAACCTGTCATGTTTACTGCTGCAGCCATGAAAGACAGGGTCCAACAACAGAGTCTTCCCAGCCATCTCTGGGGAGAGGTGAAGGACCTGTGAACAGCTGCCTCTGGGTCCTGAGGCTTCAAGTGATTTCGAGAAAGTAACAAACAGCCTTCTAACTGGAAACCTAGCTGGACATGCTACATTTGCTGCAATTAGACAAGTAATGCACATAAATTCCAGTGACACTTTGCAACCCACACAACAGGGCTTGCATATAATGTCCTCTCCAAGGACCAAAGAAGAACTTTCTCAGTGCTAATTTTAATGATGGAATAAGCATTGTTATCTTAATTAAACACACACTTTAATTAGGCAATACTCTCTGCTATTGAAAAGCCAATCTATTCAAACTTTGAAAAGTTCTATCAGTCAGCCACTAATCATAAATAATTTTTACCAAATCATCATCAAAAACAAAAAAGCCATAATTATTCAAATCAGAGATACAATTAGAGAGAAAGTTTTAATTTCTAAGTAACTTAAAAGTAGTTAAAAGGAAATGAAATTAAGGTTAATTGAAAACACTCACCAAAGCTTGTTTCCTAACTCTTTGGTATAAGAGACAGGCTAGAAACAGCATTATTTTAGGTCTATACACACTCGCATAAGTTGCAAAGTAAGGTTAAAGCAGAACCAATATGCGTGGCTGCTAACAATCCCTACTGTTAACTCTCTCCAAACTGTACACCCACTCTATAAAATTAGATGACAGAGTCCTACTTCCTTTCTGTTGAGAACCTGGGAACAGATAAGGAGACAACAGTGAACAAAGACATTTTTAAAAAACATTCCTGTCAAGTATTGGCTGCCCTAATAGGATCCAATCTTGAGGACACAGCCAAAGAACGTTGAAGGCTTTGTGACATTGCTGACTAAAAATGTGACTTCAGTGAGTCATGATAGGAATCTAGAACTTTCGTAGTAGATGATAAGCCAGGTCTAAGTCGGGCTGAGGACCACATGGCACAGGAGATTCCATAGCTGCAGATGCACAGCAGGCACTATGGGCAGCAGAAGTCTTTTAGTGCAGTCATAGCATCAGAAAAGCTCAAAGAGAGGAATTGTTTGTTACTCAACAATAATGGTCCAAAGCCAAGCAGCACAGACTTAGAAGGCTCTCTACCCCCACCATTATTAACTTAATATGACTCTCACCACTGTTCTTATGCCCCTAACACATGCATTCAAGCTGTTATGATCAGATCTAGGGGCAGAGAAAGAAGCCTGAAGCACCAATGTCTTGGTAGAGAAGAAAGTTATAATCCAGTTTTCAAAAAAGTTTGTCTTCTTTCCTCTCTACTAATGGTAGAGAGGCCTTATGAAAAAGACTCACATGACTGAGAAACGAAGGCACAACATTTCCTTATACACTAGATAAGAAATGGGCACAGCTGTACATAGCACTAGCAATAACAACAGCAAGAAAAACAAGAGCCCTAAGTGGCATAGTTTATTTTTCTCAAAAGAAATCTAAAAGCAAGCAGTTCATAAAAAGATGCTGTTACAGTATCATCCATGTCCAGATCTTTGAGACCACAGAATCTTTAGTGGTGTGATTTGTGATCAAGTATGGCTCCTCAAATATCTTATATCAACATTCCAGGCCACAAGAGTAAAAAATTTAAAAGGAATAGTCTTTTAAGGTCTTCATGAGGTGTCCTTAAATCTCGTTGGTCATACACAGTAATAGGTTCCCATGTTGTTGCAAAGAGGCTGGAAAAGGAAATCTCTTTAATGAACCACAAGGTAAGCAGCTCTGCTATAGGAGAAGAATAGAGATACCCTGATCAAATATTGATTTCTATTACAGGTCCTCAAAAACTTAAGATGATGAATGGATAAGCATTAGGCAATACAGAGACAAAAAAAAAAAAAGAAATCAACAAAAACTTGTGATTTTGCTACCTCTAAATCAAGGAATATATCACATGATCAGTAATAAATGAAGTATATCTATAAATATTAAATAAGGGAATATGCCAGAACCCACCACATACCTTCCTAGGTCCCTATCAGTAATCATTTTTCTCCAAGACACACATGGTTAACAACAGATACAATGATTTTATTAATGCTGTCATCATATGGGTGAAACCTAGTTGTGTTAAAAAGCCAACAGGGAGCAAAAGTATCACAGTTTGCTTCAGTGGGAAGTCAGGGCAGAGTGGCCAGAGGAACTCCAGGTATTATGTCTTATATGCAGTTCACATCAGTCCTCCCAAATCACCAAAGATGCAGATGAAGTATGGCAGGGATTTCCTCATTTACCACACTGATAACCTTACTGAACTGTCCACTACTTTATCTCTTCAGTGACAACAACCAATGTGAAGAGAGCCTGCCACAAAGAAAACCAAGGTCATATGTGGTCAAAGAGAGCATAGGTGACTAGCTTGTGGAAAAGTGCAGCCTCTGTTTCTAGCCACTCCTCCTGATTGCAGCATGGACAGTAATGAGAAAACAGCCAATACTGCATCTTGAGATACAGCTGAGGAAAATTTTATAAGAGAAAAAGGTAAATAAACTGAGAGCATAAAACAAAAGAACAACTACTCAAAGAAACACAGGAAGACTTTAGATAAATAGCTCTCCAAAGACTCAAAGCAACTGTAGGAAACATGATCCTTTTAAAAAGAAAAACAAAAAGCTCAAAGAAGAAAAGCAATGGTTCAAAGAAAATATTATACAATAACAGAAGGAAATGAAAAGCAATCTGGTAGAACTCAAAAAAAGGAGAGAGAGAGAGAGAGAGAGAGAGAGAGAGAGAGAGAGAGAGAGAAGAAACTATAGAGATAAAAGCTACATGAAGAAGCAACCAAAAATAGAATGTAACTAAAAAGAAAGACAAGGACATAGAGCCACTAATATAAAAAGCAATAATGAAGAAAATAGGCATGGAGAAAAAAGAAAGGCAACACAAAAGATACATTGTCTTCTTCAAAAAGGCCTATACCTCTGTTGAAGGACATCTGGGTTCTTTCCAGCTTCTGGCTATTATAAATAAGGCTGCTATGAACATAGTGGAGCATGTGTCCTTGTTATATGCTGGAGCATCTTTTGGATATATGCCCAGGAGTGATATAGCTGGGTCATCGGGTAATACTGTGTCCAATTTTCTGAGGAACCACCAGACTGATTTCCAGAGTGGTCATACCGCTTGCAATCCCACCAACAATGGAGGAGTGTTCCCCTTTCTCCACATCCTCACCAACATCTGCTGTCACTTGAGTTCTTGATCTTAGCCATTCTGACTGGTGTGAGGTGGGTGCTTGCAGCCAACCATTGAACTGATCATGGGGTCCCCAATGGAGGAATAAGAGAAAGGACTGAAGGAGCTGAAGGACAACATAGGAAGAACAACAATATCAACCAACCAGAGCTCCCAGGGTCTAAACCACCAACCAAGAAGTACTCATGTAGGGACCCATTGCTACAGCTGTATATGTATAGCAGAGGATGGCCTTGTCAGGCATCAATAGGAGAAGAGGCCCTTGGTCCTGTGAAGGCTCAATGCCCCAGCGAATTCAGGGCAGGGAGGCAGGAGTGGATAGGTGGGTGGGGGTATACCCTCATAGAAGCAGGAGGAGGAGGATGGGATAGAGGGTTTCTGGGGGGGGGGGAAACTGAGAAAGGGGATAACATTTGAAATGTAAATAAATGTTAAAAAGGACTATAAAGCATATATATATATATACATACATATATATATATAATCAAAGATACAAAAAAGTAACTTTTTTTTCTTGTTGTTTCTTGTTGATGGTTTTTGAGATAGGATCTCACTGTGTAGTTGCTATAGAGTTCACTATGCAGATCACATTTAGAGATCTACTTGCTTGTGTCTTCCAAGAACTGGGATTAGAGGCATGTGCTGATATGCCCAACAAGAGTAATTTTTCAAAATAAATAATATGTTGAATTTTAGGCTTATGATTTTAATAAAATTCTATGCCCAAAAAGATAATCACATGGCTACTTGGGCAAAAAGATAAGAAACTACATACAAGGAATGGGAAAAAAGTCATCCTAATTAAATAAGAGCAAGATCAGCACAGAAGATCTCAGAGTAATCTGTTCCAAGTAGATGAAAGGAAAGAAGGTAGCTAATTTTACACCCAGCCAAGGTTTCCCTAAGGTATAACATGAAAATATATTCTCTGCACATAGGGACTTAGGTGGGGGGAAGTTTCTAAAACTAAGACATCTTTGTAGGTACTAAAGTAAAACTACTGTCAAAGAAATACAAAACAATATATACAGTGTGCTATCCTTTCTTTTAAAAAACAGATATATGGTTTTTTGTTGTTGCTGTTTTGTATGTTTTTAAGACAGGGTCTTGAATGTTTCCCAGGCTTGACATAAACACCAAAATCTCCTGTCTGAATTAGGTAAATGTGTGCAAAAGTATCAGAAAAAATTTTCCATAGAAACACAATACTGTAAGATAGTTTAGTGGGTAAAATATTTGTTGCACATGCATGAAGACCTGATTTCAAATCCCCAGATCCCAATTAAAGCTGGAGACAGTGTTATATGTAACTGATTCATTAGGGAGTGCAAAGCGACTTCTTCCAATGTCACAGTCTTTGTTCATTTAACTCTGGGACTTGAAGATCAGTGGACAAAGATGGCTTCTTTGTAATAAGATGCAGCAACAATCTCTTATTTCCTGGTCAGTAGCTGACCTGGGGAGGTCGGGGAGAAAGGGAAATGGTGTCTTTGCCTATTCTTTGCTAATCATGTGTTACGGAACAAATATCTGAGGTCCAGTGTTGTTACCATAGGAGGGAGTTGGGAGCCAAGAGAATCCTCAGAGGGTCACTGGTTAGCCAGCCTGCCATACACAGCAGTGAAAAACAAGGGGACGGTTTCAAACAAGGCGAATGAAACCAACATACATTCTACATGCACATTCTAGTATACACACACTGATATTCACAGATACACAAGTATGGGTGCATATACACACACCCATATTCACACAAGTATATGTGTGAGTGCACATACACATATCATATAGCATATACACACAATGTTCTTTTTAAAGTAAACAAATAAAAATCCTGTGGCAAGAAGCAGCCAACATGAGACAAAGGACACAGATAAGGAGCAACTCTGCCCTTAGCATGGGATACAGCCCCTTAGCTATCAATAATCAAATGATGATGATCACAAGTCAGGACACTAACCTAGCTATCTGTGGATAGAGAGAAAATGCAAACATTGGCAGTCACATGGAGGCAGAGAGCCAGAGCACACACTGGCCACTGGCCTTCTATTGCAAGAAAAGTATGTATGGAGGGAATGTGAAGATTGCCCAGAGGAAGAGGAAGCAATGAGGCAGACTGAAGAGGTTCTAAGAAGGGATTTACAAAGATAGTAAGAGTCGTCTCTGGAGTACATACTATGAGAGGGAAACTACCACATGGTTACAGTATAGGCAAGAAAGTGCTAGAATATGTGGGAAAGAGCAATATACAAGAATCAGGGGATTGCTAGCAGAAATTACAGAGACCAACCAAAAACGATGGAGACAAGGTGGAGCAATTACAGAGAAAAGGATGGCAACAAGGTAGAGCGCTTATAAAGAAAAGGATGGCGACAAGGTAGAGCACTTATAAAGAAAAGGATGGAGACAAGGTAGAGCGCTTATAAAGAAAAGGATGGCGACAAGGTGCAGCAATGACAGAGCAAAAGAAAAGGAAAACTTTAGGAATGGATGGCTAGAGAGAATCTCCCATGCTTGGCCAAAGTCTCTCCATCAGCTCACTGCCACCACCACAACCCAAATCTGGATCTCTACTGTACCTCTTCCCTATAGCTCTCTGGTGTCTCCAACAGGTTCTCAGCAAAACCAAGAAAATTCTGTACAAACATGAAATAGTCATTTCCAAACCTGAGACAAAGGGGACACAATAATGCCAACATGAAAATGAACAAAGTGGGGAGGGTGCACACACTGAGAAAAACACCTGACAACATGCAGTTCACTGTGTAAGGACATCAGCGTCTTACTATTCTGAAACCATCTAAAGATGACATGCTAATTTAAATTCAAGGGCATTATAAATATAGATGAATCCTAGCTCAGCTATGGTGGGTGGGGCTATAAAATACATCTCTCATGCTTTATTTTCTGAAAACTTTCTCCCAGAATATTCATAGAGGGGTTTAGTTTAGTGTTATTCAAAATAAGGATATTTAAGGCATTTCAAAAAACAACCCAAAAGCATGATTTCTTTTCATTTCCAGAAGGTATTTTTCCACATATCGTCACTTCCCTATAAGTCTGTATTTCACTGAAAACAGCCAGCTGCATTGTGCCACAGGCAATGCTGGTGTGAAACATTTCCTGTGAGCCGTTTGGAACATTCAGTTTTCCTACTTACGTCATCATAAGGGGAAAAACACACACCCTAAATTTATATGGCATTTGATGAGAATGCTTACATTATCACTAAAAAGCAACAATACAAAGTACTTCCTCAGGATTACCACATGACACAGTAAAAACATGGTTGCTTCTGATGCAGCTGCACCTTTTTTAAAAAGTGTACTCAATACTAGAAAAGTAAAACTCAAAAACAAAGTATTTCCCAGCCCCACCCCACAAATAAAACTTTGGAAAGGTGTGAACTGTAAGAAATGATTCTGGTTCACCCTGAAGCTTTGTTTTTTACATGCAAGTCCTACTTTTCTAAATTTCATGTTATCCTATGTTGAGGAAATTAATATTATGCAGAGCTAAATCTGAGCTAAAACTGCAGATGTTCCACTTATTGCTTCTCTTGCTTCTGTTCCTACCAACAAACTGAAGTATAAGATGCAAGGGCTGATAAACTGCTGCTTCACAGAAAGTCATGACTAATCCCTGCCCCTTTAATACTGCCATGGTGGAGCCTTTGCTTTTTCTGCTGTTTGTTTTTGGTTCTTGTTTGTTTTTTGTTTGCTTATTTTTTTTTTTTTAGCTATATGCATTTCTTTTTTTTTTATTTTTTTTATTGTATATATTCTATATTTACAATTCATTTCCCTTTTTCTGGTTCCCCACCCCCCAAAGGTCCCACATGTCCTTTTCCCTCCCCCTGCTCCCGCATCCACCCCCTCCCACTTTACTGTTCTTGTACTCTCCCACAATGATGTTTTGGTCCATTCTAGCACCAGTGTCCACTCCTTTCTTCTTGTGAGACATCACTTGATATGTGATTTGTGTCTTTGGTGTTCCAAGCTTCTAGGCTAATATCCACTTAGCAGTGACTGTATACCATGGGTATTCTTTTGAGACTGGGTCACCTCACTTAGTATGACATTCTCCAGCTCCATCCATTTCTCTAAGAATTTCATGAATTCATTGTTTCTGATGGCTGAATAGTACTCCATTGTGTATATATACCACATTTTTTGTATCCATTCCTCTGTTGAGGGACATCTGGGTTCTTTCCAGTTTCTGGCTATTATATATAAGGCTGCTATGAACATAGTGGAGCATGTATCCTTATTGCATGCTGGTGAATCTTCTGGGTATATTCCCAGGAGTGGTATGGCTGGGTCCTCCGGAAGTATCACGCCCAGTTTTCTGAGGAACCGCCAGACTGATTTCCAGAGTGGTTGTACCAGCTTGCATTCCCACCAGCAGTGGAGGAGTGTTCCTCTTTCTCCACATCCTCGCCAACACCTGGTGTCTTCTGAGTTTTTAATCTTAGCCATTCTGACTGGTGTGAGGTGAAATCTCAGGGTTGTTTTAATTTGCATTTCCCTAATGATTAGTGATGTTGAAGATTTTTTAAGGTGTTTCTCAGCCATCCGAATTTCTTCAGGTGAAAAGTCTCTGTTTAGCTCTGTACCCCATTTTTGGATAGGGTTATTTGGTTTTCTGGGGTCTAACCTCTTGAGTTCTTTGTATACATTGGAGATTAGCCCTCTGTCGGATGTGGGGTTGGTGAAGATTTTTTCCCAATTTGTTGGTTGCCGATTTATCCTTTTGACAGTGTCTTTTGCCTTACAGAAACTTTGTAGTTTTATGAGGTCCCATTTGTCTATTCTTGCTTTTAGAGCATAAGCAATTGGTGTTCTGTTCAGGAATTTTTCCCCTGAGCCAATGTCCTCAAGGGTCTTCCCCAGTTTCTTTTCTATTAGTTTTAGTGTGTCTGGTTTTATGTGGACGTCCTTGATCCACTTGGAGTTGAGCTTAGTGCAAGGAGATAAGAGTGGATCAATTCTCATTCTTCTGCATGTTGACCTCCAGTTGAGCCAGCACCATCTGTTGAAAAGGCTATCTTTTTTCCACTGGATGTTTTCAGCTCCTTTGTCGAAGATCAATTGGCCATAGATGTGTGGGTTCAATTCTGGGTCTTCGATCCTATTCCATTGATCCGCTTCCCTGTCACTGAACCAATACCATGCAGTTTTTAGTACCACTGCTCTGTAATATTGCTTGAGGTCCGGGATATTGATTCCCCCAGAAGTTCTTTTGCTGTTGATGATAGTTTTAGCTATCCTGGGTTTTTTGTTATTCCAGATGAATTTGAGAATTGCTCTTTCTAGCTCTATGAAGAACTGAGTTGGGATTTTGATGGGAATTGCATTGAATCTGAAAGGTCCTAGAAAGAACAGGAATTCAAGGCCCATATCTAAACATAGTAAAAGCAATATACAGCAGACCAGTAGCCAACATCAAAGTAAACGGAGAAAAACTCGAAGCAATCCCTCTAAAATCAGGGACTAGACAAGGCTGTCCCCTCTCGCCATATCTCTTCAATATAGTACTTGAGGTACTAGCTAGAGCAATTCGACAACAGAGGGAAGTCAAAGGGATACAAATCGGAAAGGAAGAAGTCAAACTATCACTATTTGCAGATGATATGATAGTTTACTTAAGTGACCCAAAAACCTCCACCAGAGAACTCCTGCAACTGATAAACAACTTCAGCAAAGTGGCTGGCTATAAAATCAACTCAAGTAAATCAGTAGCCTTCCTATATGCGAAGGATAAGCAGGCCGAGAAAGAAATTAGGGAAATGACACCCTTCACAATAGCCACAAATGATATAAAGTATCTTGGAGTGACGCTAACCAAACATGTGAAAGATTTATATGACAAAAACTTCAGGTCTCTGAAGAGGGAAATTGAAGAAGACATCAGAAAATGGGAAAATCTTCCATGCTGGTGGGTTGGCAGGACTAATATAGTCAAAATGGCAATCTTGCTTATTCTTTAATAAGGTTTCTCTACATATAGCCCAGGCTGAGCAACAAGTCTTGATCCTTCTGCCTTAGCTCCTCAGGTGCTAGGATTTCAGGTGTGTGACACCTGGCATAGGGACCTTATAAATCATCACACTGCACAGAAAATGAATAAAAGAGATAGTTTGCAAATTTAACTTTCAGGCTGGAAAGAACCATCAAAATACTATACCCAACACAATCTTCTTCTTTTATACAGATAAGGAAATTAAAGAATCATACAAATTAACTCACAGAAGCAATTACCTCTAGGTACTTCTGTGAAAATTCATATAAACTTATTTTAAAAGCAAAGACAACAAATGGAATTTAAAGCCCAAGACAAGAGCTGCAGAGATGGTTCGTTGGGTCAATGTTTGTTTTTCTTACTGAGGCCCAAGTTCTGTTCTTGGTACCCGCATGTGGTGGCTCACCAGAGCTAGTAACTCCAGAAGCTTTCTTCTGCCTTCTCTTGAGTACCCATTTGACATGTGTGTGTAGACACACACACACACACACACACACACACACACACACAATGTACATACATCCCCATAAATTAAAACTAAATCTTTAAAGATTAGGACACAGAACTGCTATGTTATAAATGCTTTTTTATTATTATTGTGAAAGAAGACTTGTTCTATGGATAGAAATGTTAATTAGCTGTTTTCATTCTTGTGTCTTAGCTTATGACAAAACCTTTAATTGTTTAATTATACACCATGGGTTGGCATATCCAGACTCTTCATTCATAAAAGCATCTGTGTGCCATGTGATTAGTTAGTTGCGCTATTTGTCCCAACTAACATTAAACTAACATTAACTAAACTTTACTGGACTATATAAAACATAAGTATTCCTTCAGATTCTGTCAGTAAAAATATAATATGCCTATGATTTAATGTGTTTAATAATTTTGTTATTTGCTTGCTTCAACATTTATTTAAATGGAATATGTTCTATAAACTTTCTTAAACTTTCAATATTAATTATAGCACATTCTCTATCTTTAAGATGACAAAAACATTTTTTTAATTCTTTCATCATATTTACTGACTGATATATGTGTGTGTGTTCCCATGTACATGCATGAAAGACACGAGGACAACTGTGGGAGTTAGTTCTGGCCTCTCTCATGCAGGCAGGTCTCTTATTTCTGCTGCTGTGCCGAGAACTCTAGGCTGGCCAGTCTGAAAGCCTCTGGGAGACTCTCCTGTCTCCATCTCCCAATCTGTTAGGGAAGTACTGGGGTGGTGGTACATGCCGCTGAACACAACTTTTTACATGGATTCCAGAGATCAAATGCATTCATTCTGTGCAGCAAGCACTTTTGTCTTTTTTCAGTTCTGCTCTTCCACTTACTAAGATGCTCTCTAAAATGCTCTAAAATCCTGGGTGGCTTTCCAGAGAGGAGTGAGATGCTTATCTTTAAAAATAAATAAATAAATAAAACAAGAGGACAAGCATGTCTGGTGTTTGCTTCTTACACTACTAGCACCTTGCAAACCGTCTGATTGTCTTCCCCCAAAAAAGTATATATATGACAAAAATCATCAAGAGGAAAATTAGATATGACAGTAAAGCTCCATCACCCTGTCACAAATGTATAGTAAATATAATTGTTGTAAATGCAATTAAATATACATCCAATGATGTGATTTGAAAAAGAAATTTTAGGTACTGATACACTAACACCAGTTTGATTGTCTAGCTTCTGTTTAATTATCGCCTCATTAATTGATAGGTAACAACTTTAATTTCAGTTTCATGGTTTCAAAAAGACTGTTAAATTGTTCATGTTTTAATTATGTTAGTAGTTTCTTTTGGATTGGTGTAATAAGGTCAGGAGATTATACTGTAAATTATATCAGCTTAGTGAATAACTCCAGATAGACATGCTTTTACGTGGGCAACAGTGGAAGCTTAGGATCTGATTGAGTGGGAACCCTGCATCTTTCTGTGGTGTCAAGAAGAGCCAGCAGCTTGTTTTGAAGGACATTCCTTGGTTCCCTTGAATTTCTGCCTCCATTTCCTCATGTGTAAAGCACAAGTCAGTCAAGTACCTAGCGTAGCACTCAGTTTCTGCACATAGTGCCTGTGAGGGCCGCTGTGGTGGCACTTCTGTCCACCCTTCTCACAGTCCTCATTTGTATTCTCCAATTTCAAACACAACTATTTTTCTCGTTGATACTTTAAAAAATATTTTTGGTATTTTTTTTAATGATACATAGCTCTTGCCTAGAAACAACAACAACAGTAATTTTTCTTGGCCCTCCGTTTTCATTTTTTGCTCTACTTGAAGTAGGTATCATGTGGCCCCAAACTGACTGCAACTCACCATGTAGAGAGACCAACCCTGAGTTTCTGACCTGTCTGATTCCACAGCACAATACTGGAATCTCGGATATGCACCTCCAGGCCTGGTCCCTCTTTGTTATGTCTCCATCAGTACTTCCATTGTTGGGGTGACAATTTCATCTGATTCCTTTTAGCATCTCTTCTGTTTTTTCTCTACTTCCAATGTCTCCAGTTCAATTCCTACCACATAACCCAGGATCATCTATATTTCTACAGGATGTTCACAACAAGACTTCCTCTTTTTGGCTTCCCACCTACTGCCACCACACGATATTTCCTATTAATCTTGCCTACTTTGTATACTTATCTGTGGCAGTTCAGCATTCTAATACTTTCTGCATGCATGTGAAGCATCTTTGATTAGCCCACTTAATACTCCATTTTTAACTCTCTCTAGGAAAAGACTTTCCACCAGGCAGGGTGGCACAAGCCTTTAATCCCAGCACTTGGGAGGCAGAAACAGGAGGATTTTTGAGTTCAAGGCCAGCCTAGTCTACAGAGTGAGTTCCAGGGCAGCCAGAGCTATACAGAGAAACCCTGTCTCAAAAGAAAAAAAAGACTCTCCAAAATCATTTCTTGAGTGTCTATAGCAGTAAATGGTATCATTCTTAATAGGCAAACTCAATCAGGTAACACCTATGCATTATGATCCCAATAATATACATTTGGTAGTTTTATGCTCTTATCTTAAAATCAGAGCAAAATTTTCCCCAAAAAATAATATGTCCCTCATCTTAAATTCTTATCTTTCAACACAATGTTTTATAAGCATGCGCATCGAAGATTCCATTGCTGTGTCATGTACATTGCTCCAGAGAGCTGATATATCCGCATAGTGGCTAACTCAGTAGTTATTTGCCTTGTGTCAAATGCATTCCAGAAATGATACTGTTGGCTTTTTTTTTTCTTAATCTAATTATTCTTCAGGCTAATCATGAGAAACCATGAAATTACAATGTGGACCTTACTAGCTCCAGGGGCCACTGATGTTTGTTACCTTGGTTAGCTACTATGCTTATAAATAGAAAACAGCAAAGTGGTGAGATCACCTCTAACCTTCTGATGAATAATCTAAATAACTGTTATCTGAGCCCTTAAGATAATTTCATATTTGTAATATTGTTAGTATTAGTATGCATAGTTCTGTGTACACTACCCAGATTTGACAGTTGGTATTAATTCTTGGGCAATAAAGAATATTTCATGATGGCCTGTGAACCCATTAGTATTTCTGCTTACATTGTCCGCAATAGGAATTTTCCTTACATAGCAGCAAACAAAACTAAGAAGTTATCATTCATCTAATATTGCCATCAAACTCTGTTTAGATTTCTCTAGTTACCCCTGGCCCTTAAGGGCGATGGCCCTTAGGGTAGAGCTAGGATCTGATTTAAGCTCATATGTCTCTGTTCTCTGTCTGAGCCAGCCCCTTAACCTTGCCTTGACTTCTAACACTAGGCTATGGAATACATACTTACATCACCTCAAGTAATGTCCAAAAGATTATTCTCTCCTTTACTAAAAGAAGATATCTTGGAAGGCAATTAGCTCACAAGGGAGACCCCTCCCAAAGGCCCAAGTATCCTTTGAGGACCCAAGACCTTGCTTGCCTGCTCTGTTGTGCACTTGTGCTTTTGCTCCTTTGCTCAGCCATGGTGAAACAAAGCAAGAAGGTCTGCAAGCTGGGGAGTGGTCCTCACCTAGTACTAGATCTGCCAGAGCACTGACCCTGGACTTCCAGCTTACAGAACTGGAAAAGTAAGTGCTTGGTATATAGGGAGCCTCATACAAGAATACAAGGCACAGCAGGCCAACCTCAATAGCTACAGCACAGCAGTTATGCTCAAAGTATCTCCTAGTTTGGGATCACATTTCTCACAACTGCTTATCTTAGCAAGGTGAACTCATCACTTGGGAGCCATACAACTGTCAGTCTGTCCCACTCCCAGTGACACCGCTTACCTTATCTCTAACTAAAACACTTCCTGCCAAGCTAAGTTAAACTCAAAGGAAGTACACCCAAAGCTGTTTCTATCCCTGCCTATTACATACCATAAGCTCCACTGACTATTTAATGCATCAAGTTTATTCTAGATTTTACCCATCCAAGATTTGCCAACCCCTTCAAGGAGAAATTGCCTTCCAATACATGATACACTGAGACACTCTTTGACAATTCAATTATAGAATTCACTGCACTTCAATTATAGAAAAAAAATATAGCCATGCATTGGTAAAACAAAGTCCAACTAACTTGACACTTGAGGTGAAATTTTAAAAGGAAGGCTTCACCTGTGGGGAGAAGTGAGATCTGGAACTGTTTGGAGATTTAAGACAATGACAAACCCTGCAACTCAACAAACATTAAAATAAATCAATTTCTAAGGCTGTAGCCTGCTATAAAAGTCAGGAAAAATAAAAGGCAGTGAGCAAGGGCAGATCAACAGGAACAGCACAGAGGCTCAGCATTCTGTTGTCTGGACTTTGTGAATGCTTTACATTTCCTGTGGTAGAAATCAAAGAAAATAGGTCATTAGGTCAGGCTAGCTATTTGGACAGTTGCAACCAGTTCCAAAGATTTTCAACCCAAATTATAAATAAGTTATCAAGACAATTTGACCAAAGGGAGAAATAGTTTCCTGAGCCATGTGGCAAGAAGGAATAGCTCAAAGGACAGCCTGCCCTCCTTCCACTTGTTTGATGCCTTCTTGGTTCTTTCCTTCCTGGAACAACTGACTCCTCCCCATCTTACAGAATTCTTTGATCAGCCACAAAGTCATATACTCTTAAGTTCTCCTGCTTTTCCCCTCCTGAGGAGTGACCTCAACAACTTGAAAATCTTCCCAAAGCCCTATTGTCAATCAGTTGTGTTTATATACCTCCGCTGTCCAGTTGGAGCTGAGGCTTTCTTGTGTCCTATCAGTTTTTGTAGTTTTAAAGACATCTTGCCTTCTAGGCATTTAATGAATAGAACCATCACTCTTTACCTAGCCCTTCAGACTTTTGCTCTACCACCTTCAAGCTATCACTCACCATCCTGATTCTCCTTCTATTCTTACATTCAGTGAATGTACACAGGCTCCCATTCCCAATTATATTCCTGCTAAACTCGGACTCACCACATCATGACCACATTCATTCCACTTACTGTTTGCTTTTGAACTTTCATTGCATCCTCCTCACACCACACCAAGAATGTGTCTTTTCTTGCTTTGAAATTCTACAGCATTTTGCAAGCCTGTGTACTTCTAATGGTGCCTTATGATTTCCACTGTATTAAACTCAAACTCCTGGAAGTTCACATGGGTAAATTAGACTATTTTTCTTTGATTTCTCTCATGAAGAGCTTAACACAGAGCTTATCTCGAATCCGAGTAGAATTTTGGCATCTGCTATATTAAAGTAAAAATCTAATTAGACAGAAAATCTAACTTAAAAATTCAATGTATGATACATGTGCAACCATGTGCATGTACGTCCTGGAGTAGATGTGGAGGTCAGAGGACAACTTTGCAGAGTTTGTTTTCTCCTTCCCCCTTTATATGGGTTCTGGGAACCAAACTTGGTCAGCTAGGCTTGGGAAGCATGAACCTCTCTGCTGACATCTCACTGGTACAGAAAAATATCACTTTCATCCCTGTGATTACAGCCTATGCAAAAGCTATGAAAGCCATGGCTTAGACAAAAACATAATGGTGTCAAAGAGACACAAGTACACTGCTTCACTTCCACAGCCTTCAGTGAATATTTTTCAGGTTTTAGATAACTAACCACAAACAACATGGTTCCATTTTGAAGTTTCCTAACACAGCTTCAGTAATACTAATAAAAAGACTTCTAAGTTAAAACTATTTTTAGTTGTAATATCCTACAAGGTGTAAATAATACTTTCATTAAAAATCCATAAATGCTTACAATGGCAGTTAACTACATAAAAGATTCCATTAGACTCTTTCATAACTTAAAACCTACAACAGAATTTTCAGACATCTATACCTCATTGCCCACCCAACAGACTTAACATGGCTCATGTAAAGAAAGACAGGCAATAACAAAGAAGTTCAAAACAAATAAAAATGCTACTTAAAATTCTATCCCATTTCTGGGCTTTCACTTTTATGTCCAGAGAACTAAAATTATCTATTCACATCATTAGATGAATCCTTTAATCTTGATGACTGTGAACAGAGTAAAACTGCTCCATTATGTGCAAAACTGTGCTTTCAAACCCCAACGAGCAGAGAAGAGGTCTGGCATGTTTCCAGGAGCCTTGGAAGAGAGTGTGGCTAATATATATTAGTTTTGGTAGCAGTTACCAAGAATAAAACACTGGCTGTGGCCAAAATGAAAGCTGGCAAGCAAGAAAAGGGAAGGAATGGGTGGGAAATAATTAGGGATAGTACAAAGAATTAGTGCACAAATTAAGTTCGTACTTAAAGATCTCCAAATATAACTGGGGGTGGTAGTGGTGGTGAAATCATTCCTATGCTTCCTTAGAAAGTTATAAAAATAAAATAAGATGCCACTCTAAATGAAGCAAGGAATAAATCAAGACCATACTCATTATAAGTAAAAATCATGGAAAAGGAAGCTACAGCCCAAAACTGTCTTGATTTTTTTCCCATCTCTCATTAGGCAAAAATCAATATTCTAAAGAGACAGTCTATGTAATTTTACTATTGCTTTCCTTCAATAAGTCTCAGGATGCTGCATCAATAGCAGAATGCAAAGTGATTAGGAATGGCTCATCTACATAACATCAAATGGAAAAATCAGTTTTACTAAAGCATCTTAATTGAAAAAGGAGCATTCCAGCCCCTTTCTTCAGAGCTAAAGCCTCCAGCAAGCCTCTCTCCCAGGGCACCTTTGCAAGCAGAAGCCTTTGGCTGAAGGAAACAAGAATCAAGTATGCTTTAATACAAGGAGTCTGAGTAATTTAGGGGGAATCCCAAAGCATAGATACCTACTGGAACAAGCATAAGCTAAGCCTCTCAAAACTAACCTAAGGCATGTGCTTGTTCTCTGGAAAGCATTTCAACTGATAGAAACTACAATAGTACTAACATAAAGATTAAAAGATGCCACTTACATAAGTAGACATAAAGTAGTCCCTTTAAAGGGCAAAGGGTGCTCAACATACAAACAAGCATGATGCAAAGAGCTCCTCAGTGACATTTCCAACTTAGAGTTGTTGTTCCCTTGGACCAATCCAGACCATGTAGCAAGCTTTCTTAGGTCTATTTTGCCAAGAAGTTAACGTACTTGTACATGAGCACACCAGACAGTCTGTTAAACTACATTGTTCTCACTTTAACTGGGCAATTTCTGATAATGGAACCAGGAAGGATCTGGGAAAGATGCAGCAGGAGGCATTAGGATCACTGCAAATTAAGTAAGCAACTGTGTTGTGTCCTAGAAAACTGTATGCACACATACACACACAAGGGTGTATCTTAGTAATGTTAATATGCCCAGCATCCAAGTCCAAAGTGGATCCCTTCCGAGACAATTTTGTGAGACCTGTATCACCTACCTGATCTAAGACTGTTAAGTAAGTCACAAACTTCTCATGTCACCCATAAATTCAATATGTTTTGAGTTTAGTCTATAATCAAACTTTGGCATCAAATAAGTTAATCTCATAATCAGCGATAAGTAATTTTCATCCTATTTCACGCAGTCCTCTCTGAGCACTAAGAGCAGAAATAGGAGGGGGCAAATGGGCAGTGGAGCAGATAGCTATAAAAGGTTACCTGAAAGCCAGTTACTAACCATATATCCTGCATAGAATGCTTTCTCCAATTTCTATTCATTGAAAGATGGGGTCATAATAAAGTGTCCCTATTAGTCTGGATCACAAAAGTAATTCAAGATGCATGGAAAAACTCTTATTATCATTCAAGTTTGCTAAATCCATTCAACCATTCAGCCCTTTGCTTTCTGAGAAGACTGCCAACAACTATGCCAATTAGTGTCAATTGCCATGTTAGATTCTGTAACATCTGCACCTGCCTACCAGTTAGGTTAGCCTGCAGAAATAAGTGACTGATGCTACCGCAACTGGCTCTGAGATAGCATTTGCAAGACTATAATTTCTTAATTGTACTGAGTTATTTTTAAACTAAGCTTTCCAAATTAAGTTTCTATTTCTTCCTTTTCAGGAGATGGACAAATTTAGCATTCATCTGTAAACTATATTTTAATCTGGAGTTTTATAACCAAGGAAAATTCATTATACAAGAAACTTAATGAATCATATATTTACTTCAAATATGTATTTATGAATTGAAAGAAACCATTTAAAGATTATCAAATGTTAAGTTTGTGAATTTCATTTAAACATATGACTAAAATAAATATCTATCTAATATTTTGAGATTTTTTTTCATTTGAGCGCAAGATTTCTTATTGTTTCTTTAATGACTTGGAAACATGTAATGTAGCAGAAATCATGAACAACAGAATCTCCTATATCTTCACATTCAAAGATCTACATTTTTATATTTAAAGAATTGCTCACAACTTAAACTCATGAAACACTTTTAAAATACTCAAAACAATTCAATCTTTGATTTATCTTTGGGTGAGATGCTTCACTTTGGTGCACTATAATTAACAGTAACAATATTTGTTTCAATCCCACAGTTGGAGTGCATTGCCCACAGCTGATGAGTGTTCCTAGACCCAATGGAGTGTTTAATGGCCAAGTGCAACCATGACAGGAAGTACAAGCTGCACGTCAATACATACAGAAAGCAAGGAGATGTACACAATGTAGCATGTTCTATCTGGTGTCATTACTTAAATTGCTACTTTTCCTCGACGATCTATTCTGCAGTTCCAGCTAGTAGAATAAATGGTAATTTTACCTGCCAAATTTGGCACAAACGAGGACAAGCAACTTCATTAGCAGAACAATGCTTTCAATATGACTTTTCCCTTTTCCACCCAGTGCCAAATAGTAGAACAATTCAAATCAAGAAATATAAGCAAAATTACCTTCTCTTGTTGAAGTTTTATATGCTTGAATAAGCAAATGATCTAGAGAATGCTAGCAAGAATCTCCTCCTTGTAAGTTAATATATATACATTGTTTTGTATTGCAGCTTAATTACGAGTTGGAATGCTATATCCAAGAATGAAATGGGGAGATAAAGGTTTCAATGTATTATGTGGAGGAAGTAGTTTGCCTTATCAAACATTTAGAACATACGTGCTACACAAAACTAAAACACTAGACTTGGATGCAACTTTTGGTTAAAATATCAATGAATGCTCCCAAACCGGTGGTGTGGAATGAGACTGAATAGGTTGGTTTTGTCTGTGGTAAACAAATACAAGTAACATCCACTACTACCCACTTCATCAACCATATCCAGCTCTCATACTTCCTTGGTGTTTTCAGCTGCAGCCTATAAACAAAATCACAAATTCCTCCAAGTTTCTTTCAGAACTGATCATAGAAGCTCTAAACCGAGCCCTTCTATCACTTATGCTGAACTAGAATAAGGGGATATGCATAGCATGCCAGCTTAAGTCACTGTACTAGATTAAGAGTAAACAGCAGTTTTTATCCAACTGAGTGAGTTTGATAGTTACTCAACAATTCTGCCTACAGACTTTATTTACAACACGAGGTTGTGCTATGCTTATACTCTCCCTCTGGCTCCTTAAACATGCTCCATATGAGAGCTGTACATCACACATCTAAAGGTCAATGGTTTCTAAAAACTCAAGTGATCAAGTGGAGCAACAGCAATGTAAGCCAGTCCCTGTGTGCAGACATAACAAGTGAAACCCCAAGGACACACAGGGAACAGGCTCGGCTCACAGAACTTTAAAATTTAGCACTGACAAGTCTTGTCAATGTTTGTGTGTTTATCTGCTTATACAAATTATTCACATGTTGTTCACAAACGGGAAGAGATCTGCTTGCAGAGTATAAATTTTATTTGGATAATGTAAAAAACCAAACTAATCTGTGTAATTTTCACATGTAGGGTGGAACAGGAGCAGTGTTAAATGACTACCACACACACACGTACACACACTCACCACTTTTTATTAGGGTCTTTATATACATTACTGCATTTGAGTTTTACAGAAACCCTAGAAGATATGATCTCACTTTTGTAGATGAGGAAAGCTGGGGCTCAAACAATACCTGGCCCCTGCTGGCTTCTGCAGCCCACGCATCCTGGTTCAGGCTTTAAACCTAAGCTCATCTCTTGTCTCGTGGCCCTTTTGTCTTCCTGTCTACCAATGCTTCATAATACACTACTGTGGCTGCAGCTCAGGGGAATTAAATGGCCTCCCCTTACAGTCACATAATTGTCAGGAACAAAGGAAGTTTCACTATCTTCAAAGAGTGTTGTTTTCAAAGCAGTATGACTTGTTTCTCTGATACCACTTTACCTGGCCCCATGCTGAAATTGCTTAGAAAAATTAACCTAGCTACGATCACCATTTACTAAGTTGGAAAAAATGGAGGATGGAATATGATGGCCTATGTCCTCATATCTGACTTGTTGGATGTCAACAAATCTGCCCTGTTTGCATAATAGAAACCGTGACCACTGGGATGTACTGAATATTAACTTCACCAGCTAGAAATAGTTCCCTAACAAGCTGTCTTGCAAATTGACATAAAAGACAACTCCCTAACATTCTGATCTTTGATATTTTGTATTTCTACCAAGATTTTTAGAGCATTGCTAACAAATAAAATTATAGAACCATGTACTCCTGTTGTAAAGGCAAAAATCATTAAAAGGATACCCTGAATAAACCATACCTGTGATTTTTCAAAGTGAGTACATTTATATAAATGTAATAAAATATTTCTGTGTCACATCTATCATTCTCCTAAAACTAGGAGTTCCACCTAACAGCCACAATTCATAAAACAAGTGACCAAGAATAGAAAGCTCAATGACCAACTATGGCCTGGCCCTGTCAATCATAGCCCTAAATAGTGTCATTGCTCAATGTACTCTCTTAGTTTAAGCTTTTCTTGACTGTTTTAACTGACAGGTTAAAACATTGATCATTGAGTCAAAGAAACTGCCACAGTTATGCAGCATGGCAGCTGGTGGAGATTTGGGAAGGATCAGTTATGGCTGAGACCCAAGGCAGGAGCCTCAGGTGGCCTGAGACTAGATACTTGGATAGAAACAAGACACAGGAATGGTCTGTGAGCTGTGGCTTTGGAACAATATTAAACTTCAACACCAAAGCTGATTTTATCTTTCCTTAAAGGCCAAGGTAACATGCAATGTAAAAGTAACTTTTGAGCTTTGTCTAAAAAAGCTTCTTGGATACTAGCACCAAGAAGATCTGAAATGCAAACCATGTGCTCCTGGATGAAAAGCCTCTGAAGCCCCTGAGTTTTTCCCATAGGAGCACAGTGAATAAATATGAGTACAGTCCTAGAGAACACCACGACCCTCAGAAATGTAACTGGGATGTGGACAGAGAAGATAGAAGATGCTATGGTGGTGGGGCACACTAAATCCTAGACACAATAAGCAGAAGAGAGAAGAAAATGTTATTAGGGGGAAGTGCAAGTCACCAGCTACGCTATTGAAATGTGACAGTTTGACGCTAATTTCAAAAGTACTAGTTCAGCACATTTTAAAGTCCTGTTGTACTGTGAAGAGCATAGTTTTTCAAGATGTTTACTGAGGAAAATGCCATGACCTGTGCCATGGGCAAATAAGTCAGAGCAAGCACCACCTGCACTGTGACAAAACTGGCTTGGTTGTTGGCTTTGTTTTGTGATTGACCCTGGTCCCATTTCTAAGTTCGGGATGTAACCTCATATGGGCACTCATACAGGCCTTATGCACATCTTTTCAGTTCACTCACTAGCAAATTCTGGAAAGGCACAGCTGCTGTGGGGGTCTGAGAAGCAAGATCTATTCCACACATCTCATCTCGAATGGCCAGCCTAGCCGGCCTGGTACAAAAGGAGCCTTGGTGGGGCCAGCTATGTTTGCTTAATAATAACAGTTGTATAAACATGAGGTCCTTTCAGTTAAAGGGAAACCAACATCAAAAAGCAGTAAAACATAGAACCCGAACCCCCCTTTCTTTGAAGAAACTCGTTTGAAGCGAGGTGTTTCTAGTTATGGGTGAGTGGAATGAGGATTCAGCTGCAACAAGCGGACATCCAGTCCCAGGAAGGACTAATTAACTCCATGTGAGCAGCAGCATCTCAAGTCACCTCACACATTTCAAAGAGAAGCCCTTGTCCGCCTTCTGCGAAGACATCAAAACACTCAGTGCAGCTGCTGCACATTGAGGCTCCATGACAATGATGTTGCTTTTATGGAATTCCGAGATTCAAAGCTACCTCATCACTGAATCAGGAGCGCAGGACATCCCCACTCATCACCACTGGGAATCACTTGCTAGCCTCTGGCCCTGTTTAAGAAAGTTTCTGGAAGGCCTCTGGAGAGAGATGGTAAGCCAACATTTAAAGTGCTTCACACACTTGATAGTGTGTGGCTAAAAACTCAAGAATTGACATAATAGCATATTTAACTTTTTTTCTGAACCACCAAACCAGGGTTTTGATGTAAAGACATGGATAGTTGATGAAAGCCATCAGAAGGAGATAAGAACTTTAAAATCTTCTTTAACAAAAATATTCTACTCAACAGCCTTTAGTTGGGCTATGAAGTAGTAGAAAAAATTAAAACATTGTCCCAAAAGATTAAAGTCCTATTAATATTTTGCCTCTGAGGCTTCCTAACATCATTACTGGTCATTGCAGGCACATGCTGTCAGATGGGGCAATCACATTTTATATAAAGACCAAGAGTAGATGGACAAGGCCACAAAGTAGAAAAAAATTCCAACTCACCCTCCTACATAGGGTGTAGACAGAGAGCCAATGCCATCCACACAGTAGCTAAAAGTCAGCTGTCAGGCTCAGAGAACAATAACTTGCCTAATACATGCCAGAAGCTGAATTCAAACCCTAACACAACAAGGAAAGGAGGGATGGGTAGGTGCACAGATGGACAAATGAATGGACAGATTTATGGACAGATAAGTGGACAGATAAGTGAACAGATGAGTGGACAGATGAATGGATAGATGAGTGGAAGAATGAGTGAACAGATGAATGGACAGATGATGGACAGATGAGTGGACGGATGAGTGGACAGATGAATGGACAGATGAATGGATAGATGAGTGGAAGAATGAGTTAACAGATGAATGGACAGATGAGTGGACGGATGAGTGGACAGATGAGTGGACAGATGAATGGACAGATGAATGGATAGATGAGTGGAAGAATGAGTGAACAGATGAATGGACAGATGAGTGGACGGATGAGTGGACAGATGAGTGGACAGATGAATGGACAGATGAATGGATAGATGAGTGGAAGAATGAGTGAACAGATGAATGGACAGATGATGGACAGATGAGTGGACGGATGAGTGGACATATGAATGGACAGATGATGGACAGATGAGTGGACGGATGAGTGGACAGATGAATGGAAGAATGAGTGAACAGATGAATGGACAGATGATGGACAGATGAGTGGATGGATGAGTGGACAGATGAATGGATAATGAGTGGAAGAATGAGTGAACAGATGAATGGACAGATGATGGACAGATGAGTGAACAGATGAATGGACAGATGATGGACAGATGAGTGGATGGATGAGTGGACAGATGAATGGATAGATGAGTGGAAGAATGAGTGAACAGATGAATGGACAGATGAATGGACAGATGAGTGGATGGATGAATGGACAGATGATGGACAATGATGGACAGATGAGTGGACAGATGAGTGGACAGATGAGTGGACGGATGAGTGGACGATGAGTCGCAAGGCTTCACCAGCAAGCAAGCCTGTCTTCTGGGTTTGCACACTCCATCATCATGAGCACAACACTGGGCCACCTTCCTTCCCCTTGTGTGCCCTTTCCAGTGAAGAACTGGCCTGTGGAAACTAGATTCTGGTCTGGTCTACACACATTTTGTGGTGTTTTTCTTAAAAAGTGAATTCAGGGAGGCACAGATCAATTTCAAATATAACTTGGTTTCTCACACAACTAAAAACTTCTTTGCCACTTTCTCTGACTCTCCAAATTTGGAGCATCCCATGACAGATGAAAAAATTAAAACCAACTCAAAGGGAACTTTCCAGTACAGGATGAAAACCTATACACAAGCACACACTGAGAAAAAGGCAAAGTGTAGCAAAGAGTAAGGCAGATGATTTACTCTAGATAGGCGGGTGATTTATGTCATGACTTTAACACTATCTGGAATATACATCAAATACTTCATATTTGGTAAGAGAAATTACCCTATTATACAAAAAGTGAAAACACCAGCACTCAAAAAGTATAGTGTGCAAGAAACTTGTACATTCAATTCACATGAGTGCCAGCCAGGTACAGCCTGGCATAAGAAAAACAAAGAGGTTGAGGATGCAGTGCCAGGGGAGAGTGCCTGCTTAGCATGCACGAGACCCGGGCTCCAGCATAGCAAAGCAATAAAACCTGAAAAGCTTCACTAAGAAGTGAAGTATGAAAATTAAAGTGGCTGAATGAGACAAAGCTTACAACAGCCTCCTAAAGTCAGCATTGGAAAGCCTGATGTACTCTACAGCATGTGTGGATTGCAGTTTATAAATGTCCTGAATACCAGTGTTGTTAAATACATTTTGTAGCTAAGTTAACCAAATATACAATATATATATATATATAAGCAGAAGAAGCTGTAACAGCTTCTAGAAGTTCAGGAAGCTCACTCTGGAGCCAAAGGGGTAGACATAGCTACTCCAAAATATGCACCTTGGCATATGGAATATTTTAAGCTTTAGGAATTAGAGAAATCGCAGGTGCCGGAAAGACTCTCTGACGTTCCCTGAAGCAAATCAGAAGAGATAGTTTCCTCACTGCGGAGGGACAAGAGCATCCTTATGTCGGAAGCCCTGCATACCCATCTACCATCCTTAGCTTAAACAGCTCATCCTCTTGCAGTCACCATGCCTCTCCACTAAAACTCAGTCTAGAACATTTCTTTGGTCTTCACTTCATAATGGAATCTCCTGTGTGAGGCTCAAGTGCTTTTATATAAATGTGTGTGCTTTCCCCCTTGTTAACTTGCCTTTTGTTACAGGGGCCCAGCTGAGACTTAGAAGGGTAGAAGAAAAAGATACATTTTCTCTACTACAATGGGCAGCAGAAAAAACTTTAGATAGGCAGGTGATTTATTCAGATGAGCCAGCTGCCACAAGAACACCGTTTTCTCCTTCTCACATGAAGTCCTTACACGTGGGACCAATTCTGTCAATTAATTTTTTGGTACCTTTCCAGGTGTTCTAATATCCAAATATAGTATTAATCTGCATTTTCTTTGCTGGTTACTTTTTTCCACTTGCACAACCAAAACTAATTAGCTTTAATATAATATTCTCCAAATTTGACTTTTAAAAGATGGAAATCCTGTTCTTTTTTAAATTGTTATTTATTATTGTGAGTGTGGGTTCACATGTGCTAGATACACATGTGGAAGTCAAAGCAACTCCAGTAGTCAGTTCCCTCTTCCCACCATTGCACAGGAGATCAAACTCAAGTTTATCAGGTTTGCACAGCATGCACTCCAAACACTGCACCATCTCATCAACCCTGAAATCACATTCTTTATGGAAGACAAAACCTTTTAGTTTTTTTCTGCTAAAAAATGAAAACCCAATAGTATAAAACATCAAGGCCAGAGAAATGGCTGAACAAGCAAAGATCCTTAACTCCACTCCTGATGATCAGAGCTCAATCTCTAGGACCTCCTAGGTGGGAAGCAGAGGGCCAACTCCCTCAAGGAGTCCTCTCTTGCTCTCATAATGCTCCCATGATACATGTGTGCTCACAACACATAAATACACATTTAAACCCATTAGATTAACACATTTATGTTGTCCTTTTAATTTTTAGAGTATGAAGAAATTTGAAATATCACAATGTCTTTGGGTTACTATTGCTGTGATGAAACACCATGATGAAAAGCAACTTAGAAGGAAAGGGTTTATTTGGCTTACATGTCCATAACACTGTCCGTCATTGAAAGGAAGCCAGGATACTCTGAAACACAGCTTGTGTGCAGAATCTCAAGAAACACTTCCCAGAAGATTTTACCTCAACGATGCTGGGCTATTCCTAATCATTGCTAATCTCTCAGCTCCCCGCTGACCAGCATCACTGTCAGTAAGGCACATTTCACATCAGCAGTGCTAGTCTCTTGGCAATAACAACGGACTTCTCAGCCCCAGCTGATCAGAACCACAGAATCTTAATTCAAAATAGCAAATGGCCCCCAACAGAGTCTTTAAACTTCCCTCTGAAATTTCGCAAACCAGGCCTCCATCTTGTGCACTGCTCTCAACATTCTTGTCTTCCACAGTCCTACAGAATAGTCCACTAGACTCTCAACACTCAATGGCTTTTCTAGCCCAAAATTCCAAAGTCCATCCATAGTCCTCCCAAAAGCAACATGGTCAGGTCTGTAACAGCAAAACCCCATAATCCTGGAACTAACTTGTCTTAGTTAAAGTTTCTATTGTCTCAAGGAACACCATGACGAAAAAGCAAGTTAGGGGTGGAGAGGTGAAAGGATTTATTTGGCTTACACTTCCATGTTACAGTTCATCATCAAAGGACGTCAGAACAGGACTTCAAATAGGGCAAGATTCTGGAGGCAGAAGCTGATGCAGAGGCCATGGAGGGATGCTGCTCACTGGCTTGTTCAGGCTAGTTTCTCATAGAACCCAGAACCACTAGCCCACCCACTAGTCACCACCCACAATGGGCTGGTCCTCCCCCATTAGTCACTAATTAAGAAAATTACCTACAGGTTTGGATCTTATGGATATTTTCTTCATTGAGGTTTCAAATGGGTTTAGTTTGTGTCAAGTTGACATAAAACTAGCACACAAAGAGTATAGAGTTGGTTTTCTTTCTTTTTATAAATATTTACTTATTTATTTATTCATTTATTTATTTATTTATTTATTTAATGTATATGAGTACACTCCAGCTGTCATCACACACACCAGAAGAGGGCATCAGATCCCATTACAGATGGTTGTGAGCCACCATGTGGTTTCAGGAATTGAACTCAGGACCTCTGGAAGAGCAGTCGGTGTTCTTAACCACTGAGCTACCTCTCCAGTCCATTTTTTTTCAATAATGTGTGTGAATGTATATCTGTGTAGAGATATGTATACATGAGTGCAGTTGTCCTGCAAAGCCAGCATAGACCAGCAAATATCCTAGAGCTGGAGTTAGCAAGTGGTTGTGAGCGGCCTAATGTGGGTGCTGGAAATAACCCCCAGTCTTCTCTAAGAGCAGGGTGTGCTTTAACTCCTGGGCATCTCTCCATTCCTGACAAGATGTGCTCACCATACCCTTTCAGTAACCTAAAGTTGTTTTAGTAAGTATTTTATAATTCTAAACATATTTTATTTTGGAGTTTGTCTTCAGAAGTGATTAGGTGATATTCTATAAAAATGTATTCCAAGGAGCTGAAAGACAAGACAAAAGGTGCTTGCTGTGGCCAGGTATGGCCACCTGAGTCTAATACCAGAACCCACAGGGAAAGAGGAAACTCACTTCTACAAATTGTTTTCTGACTCCCATACCTGCATTGTGGGATGTATACAGAGACAGACAGACAGACAGACAGACAGACACACACACACACACACACACACACAGACAGACAGACAGACACAAAGTATAAAATAACTAAACTCATTTCACCATGGTAAAGTAAAATACACTGTCAGAAGCTCCAATTAACTTTACTAATAAGAACATTGAAAATTTAATTAAATATGAAAGATCCATATAGTTTTCAATGTAAATATTTTCAAAACTTCCAGAGCTGACAGGATAGCCTAGTGACACTGATTTCTACAGCATGTGTGATGTCCTGAATTACCCACAGCAATCAAATGAGTTTACTAAAAATACAACAATAATTAAAACATATATCATCTTTACAACATATTAATTTGAACACTATTTTTGTTGGTCAATATAATTTTCTACAACATACCTAATATATATTTTGCATATAAGAAATGACAAAACTGATAAATAACCTTAGAATAAAATAGAACCCATAGCTTAAATTGCTGTCAGGTTGTGCTGTGTCCACCCCTACCTGTACTCTGGCACATGGACCAACCCTCTGTCTGAAGTCTAAGCACCCAACATGCTGCACCTATTCCTGAACCAGGAGCTCAGAGAATGTTGCACTTCAGCCTCTTTTGTGGAAGTCAGTTCTCTCCAGTGTCAAGCAGCACTTCATGGTCACACCCCTCCTGTCAGTCCTCTCCCATCAGAGCACACAGCAGCCTCCAGAGGAGGATAATTGCCAATTCCCCTCAACTCCCCCTCCTCTAGCCTCTCCCCACCTCTTAATCTTCAAACGTTTCCTCCTTTTGGCCCACTATTCACCTTAAGAAAAGCCCCACTTTCAAATCAGAAGTAAGTCCTACCTGTGCACTAAGATGTGTGCATGTTTACACCCAGCTCCTCGACTTTATGAGTCACTCGGGCACATTCCTCCCACCTCCTCTCAACTTCAATATTCTATCTTGTCCTCATGACACCATTGAAATGGACATAGCTGCTGTTGCTTCAATGCTTTGAACTAGGGTGCTCTGGTTCTTTAAATTGTGTTCTTTCCAGTATTCTCTGCCCCTTGTTGACATCTTTGGTGGACCACAGGTCCAATACTTCCTTGGGACTCTTCTCTCTCTACTTCCCATCCTTCAACTTGTTTTGTGCAACTGAAGGTCAGACTTCTACTGAGCACTCCCATGGGCCATAGAACTTCACTCACAACAGCCCAGTACACACTGCCAGGTTCTTCCAACAGGTCTGCAGTAACCTTCATTATCTCTGATCCCTCTGCACACATTTCAGCAAATGCCACTGTCACTCAGCCAGCTGCCAAATACCCCAAGCTCCTTTTTGTCTTCATCCATCACAGAGCTGTGTTGAGATGGCTTCCAGTATGGACTCAAGAACCAGAGCCAGATTCTCATCTCAATGCCTTCTCTCCCCTAATGTCTGATGCTGGGAAGGCTGTTACTGTCTCTGCACTTCAGTGTCCTTCCACAAGACTTGCACCTCCCCCATGTGGTTTCCCTGACCTCCTCCCCAACTCCAACCTTGCCTTTCTAATGTATTTCCTAGAAGGGAAACACAGTGGTATTTCCAACCAGATCACTGTCAGGTGCCCTGAAGAAAAGTTTTCTGTGGTCTCCACTGCCTTTCAGACCAATCTCAAATGTCCACAAGCTCCAGGGGCATCCACAGATGTGAGGGAGGCTGTTTGATCCCACCACCACCACTGACTGCCATTGGCCCCAGATGCCACACGTACACATACACACAGTTTTGTCCGTTTACTCAGTTTAATTCTCTTTATACATTTTATATAAGCCCTCAAGATTGTGACCTTATCCCCTGTGCCACCTACCACCCCTTTGCAGGTCTCAGGCTGGCTAGTTTCTCTTTGAAAGCCCTCATCCATGCTCATGTCCAGGTCTGAGGAGCCCCCATCTGCTCTCCATGGCACCCACTCTCTCTGTCTTCATTCACACGCTTGTCACCTCAACAGATCTACAAGTCAGATACATTACCTGTCTTGATGACCACTGTTTCTCTTCCCTATGTCACAGGACACAGTAGCCAATGGTGACACTCACTGCAACTATAATGATGACAGAATAACAGTGTATCCAGTGGCTAAGTCACTCAAGGGCATTTCAACAGATGGTTTCCATGTTCATTTAATTTATAAAGAAGTTTGAGATGCAAAAATATAATATGAAAATTGAGCCAAGAATGGTGGTGACCCCTGTAATCTTAGCACAAAGGAAACTTATAGGTTTGCTCAAGTTTAAAACCACCCTGGGCTACACAGTGAGACCCTGTTTCAAAAAAATGGAATAAGAAATACATAAATAAACAAAATTAATGAAATGTTAATATTTTTTGTTGTAAATTTTTGGTCAGTGTCTAAAGATACTACCATACTACTGCATATATTTTATAACAGATTGTAAAGTTAAATGACCTGAACTAAAGCTGGATATCTTGTGTCAACATTAAGCATTTTACCTGAAATTAAATACTTTAGAAAGTGTCAGAAACCTGAACATAATACTAAAACCCAGCTGAAGTCTTAATCACAGTATTTGCCAACTCTAATACGGTAACCACCAACCCCACTTAGTGCTTTTCAGCTCCAGAGTAGTGGGAACTGAGGGTCTATAGCTTATTTTTGTTCCTCACTTAGCACCATAACAAGCAACTTGGCTCTTAAGCGCCACATGCCTGAGCCATTTAAGAGGGTGCAGGTGCAGCCCTGCTCCCAATTAGACAGGCAATTTTCCAGATTACATGGGCAGGAGCCTCACATTTTTATGAAAATTCAGGCTTCTGGCTGAAAAGCAGATTATGATACCCACTGGAAAGGCTACATTTAAAATATAAACAGATCAAGCTGTGCAAGTTACTCTTCAGGTTTGATTTTTCCACAGCCTTGTTTATCTGACCCTCTTCATCAGATCTCAAGCTGACTTGGCTGTGTCTGATTTGAAAAGATATTTGTTGGCTTGTTGGCTCTCAGGGTATGAAGTGACAGTGGTACAGAAAATGTCTTTGGGACCTCCTTCCTACTCTACTCCCTAAAATACTCAAGGACTTTCATAATGAGTAAAGCTATGAATTGTGGGAGCCTGAGATCAATCTTCAGAGTGCTATCAGCAGGCAAGTATCTCTTGAGATGTTTCTACACCTAAGAAGGAAAAGGGGGCATTGCAAAAAGGAGCCAAACATGTTTTCACTCTTTCACCAACCACTCTGTAGTCTGTAGAATCTACTTTCAAGTTCAGAGTTCTAGCTGAAGACAGTTCAGAAACTATACTTTGTGGACTTATGCCTATGCCCAGTAGCTATCCAATGAGCCAGTTTATTTGAACACTTACCTGGGTGGCCTAGGCATTGTATGGAGCCAGGCAGCTGGCTCCCCAATGTCAGGGCAACAACTACTGTTACCACATTGTTGTGGCTTATTCTGAAGACACTCTGTTCACATAATAAGCAGGTACAACCCCCTACCCCTCACTGTACAGCCTAGGTTGGCTTGCCACTCACAAGATGTGCTGTCCTGCCTCCAAACTCCTGAAATTTAAGGCATGTACCACTACACATGTCCTAACATACTCTTTCTTTCTACTAAAGAACGTACTTTGCTTTCACTGCTTAATGAAACAACATGTAAAACAGATTCACAGTCATTTTTTATCAGCTGCACAAGATGACAGTGCCACTGATATTTAACTATCAACACACTTGGCCTTTGAGCTGTTTGAACTCTCTGCAGTTACAAACAACACTGCTATGGACACTCTCTCATACTCCCTACATTTGGGCATAAATTGTGGTGACACTTTGGGTTTATGTGTGTGGGTTGGTTAATTTTGAAACAAGGTCTTGCTGTGTAACCCAACCTGAGTGTGAATAAATATTGCTTCTCGCCTGCATGAGTGTTGGGATTATCAATGTGCCCCGCATGCCTGACTAGGAGACTCCCCCTGTCCAATTGCTTCATGTGTGTTTTATATCAAGGCACCCATAACATATCACCACTTATTTTCATCTGTACATGAAGACGGCTTCTGTCCATCCTCTCACCCTGAGCTGGCCTGAAGAGGGTGGTCCTTGTTCTCACTGTGCGGGAGCCAATCACACACTCCGCTCTGTAAGTCATCTCTGAACATTTCCCCCGGAAGTAGAGGCTTTTCCCATCTGGTGGCTCTCCACATAGCCCAACATGGAATGTTCTGGGAAAGACAACCTGACAAATTTAACTTGTATAACATTAACGAGGGACAGGAGGTATCTAAAACTTCATTTTGTTTCAAATGTCACAATGATATCTAACACAATATATGCTAATTAAAAATATGGGCATTTTTATGGAAAATAATATGGAAAAGAACTTGTAGGGAGGCAGAGATGGGTAATGGGGGTCTAGGGAGGTAGGCAATCATGAAAGCAACAGTAACCAAAATGCATGGTATGTATGTAGATAACAAAGAACAAATTCAATAAGATTTAGAAAAAAAAAAAAAAGATCAAAACAGAAACGGGCCATAGGCAATGTCTCTTGATAAACATCTTGAAAAAAGGAAAAAAAATGATTTCTTTTCCTACTAATATTTTCAACTGGAAAAAATAATTTTTCAAGAAAATTCATTTTGCTGAATGAATATTATGAATATCAATGCACATGATGCACTTGGTAAAAAGTCACTGTCAGAAAATAATTTCTTCCAAATGTAGCTTTTCAAATTCTGCTTTGTTTAAAATCTACTTGTAATTACACACACACACACACACACACACACACACACACACACGAACACACATGCAGGCACACACAAACTACCTGACAAGTAGTTCACAAGATCATAACATTTAATTCACATTAAAAGAAGAACAGAAGTTTAAGTATGTTGGCTAACTTAAAAAACCTGATCTTGATTTTCTATCACATGCAAAAGTTACCTCCCTGGACCAGATCACACCATCTGACAAGCTTCTAAAGGAGTGCAACACTAGTTTTTTCAACTCTACTGAAAAGATGTTCTTCATTTGTCATACATGGATTTGAATCATAAATACTTTTTTAAATGTTGAGGAAGCTAAAAATTGTCATTAATTATAATAGTTTATTGGCCTTATTTACTAATGTTGTTGTCGTGGCCCAGAGACTCTCCTAAAAAACTGCCAAAAAAGTAAAGCAGCAAATCAGTGCACGTGGCAACAGCTCATTTCCAGAAGGATTTGAAAGTTAGTCAAAGAAGAAACTGAAGCTGGATATGGTGATGCACAGCTGTCATTCCAAAACTATAGGAAACAAACACAAGGATTGCTATGAGTTCAAATCTATCATAAGCTACATTGCCTTGGAACATTAAACCCCATAAGTCACGCAGTCCCTTAAAAGCCACAGTAGCCATATCCCTCAGCATTTCCCTCTATTATGAAGGGACAGAGATAGGGTGATCTTGCTAAAGACATTTTTGATTCCTTGATGTTCACATTTTTAAAAAATGGTATGGGGGCTGGAGAGACGGCCATGTACCTGAGTACTGACTGTTCTTCCAGAAAACCCAAGTTCAATTCCCAGCACCTGCATGGTGGCTCACAACTATGTAGTTCCAGGTGTGACTCTCCTTCAAGTACCAGGGTACAAGACATACATACATGCAGGCAAAACACCATACACATAAAATAAGACTAAAGTAATTTTCAAAAAATGGTCTTTTAAAAAAAAATCACTTAATAGGCATTCTAAGTTCAAACAATTACTGTCCAGATTTTAAAATGGCATTTTACAAAACTGCTCAGAGGTCTCTACTTTAAAACTGAATTTCCAAAATGCTCTTCAAATATCAAAACAAGCCGATAGGATGTCTTTCTAGTTCAGAAGTCTAGACGTATATAGTGGCAGAGAAAAGGGGGAAAGGTTGGTTATATCAGAGAAGGAAAATGCCACACAAGGAATATGCAATTATTTCTTATTATGCATCGATATGTAATTATTATTTTTATCCTTTTGTTCATCACCATATCTTTCCTTTGTGAAGAAAAATACAGGGTGGTAATTTAAATGATATGAATACTCTACAACATTTCTCTCCCTCCACCACAGGCATCCAAAAATAAGATCATTTTGAATCAGCCAGAATGAACATTATTAAGAAAAAAAATGAGAGTTTAAACTCTTTAGGTATGAATGTTCTTGTCAAACCTTAAAAGTCTCTGAAAAATATAATTACTTGTATAAAATGTATGCAACCATTGCTAAAAATCATTATCACAATATTAACATTTATAAGAAGTAGCAAGGTTTATAAATACTTTTAAGCAAATTTTGTAGGGCTGGTGAGATGGCTCAAAGGATAAAGCTGCACTCCAGAAAGCCTGGTGACCTGAGTTCAGTCACAGGGACCCACCATGATAGAATGAGAGAATCCAATGATGTGCTCTAGCATGGATGTACCCACAAATGCTAGCGTGTACTCTCTCTCTCTCTCTCTCTCTCTCTCTCTCTCTCTCTCTCTCACACACACACACACACACACACACACACACACACACAAAATTTTAAACCTGTATGTGGTGGTAGAGGTTAAGATCAGGACAGCATGCTTGCTAGATGGGTGCTTGGTCTTTGAGTTGCATCTCTAGTCAAAGATATAAAGGCACAATAGCTACCCCTTTCCCAGATCACTACGCCTCACGTTATCAACGCTGTGTCCATGGTCCAGCAGAGTTACATCTACTCCACGATGACTCTGAGCCTCACTTCTGAACTTCTCTGTGCCCAGTAGCATTTATGCATCAGGGAATTCTAAGAACTAAATGAGTAGGGCATGTGCAGTGCCATCCATAGGGCAGTGTGAGATCTTAGCAAAGACAGATCCAGGTCATTTGCTTCAGCAAAGCATCTATGAATAGGCTAATATAACTTTACAAACAACAACATAACTACTGTGAGCACAAATGAAAGTAAAATAAGAAAACATAGAGTAAGGAATTAGGGCTGGCAAAATGGTTAAGGGTAAAATGCACTTGCTATACTAGGCTGATGGTTTAAGTTCAACCCTGGGAAGCCATGGAGGAAGGGTCCAGGTAAAAAGAGAGAACCAAGTCCTGAAAGTTGTCCCTGACATCCATGCACTGTGTGCTCCCCTATAATAACAATAAATTAAATTTAAATTTAAACAAATAGGACTAATGAGATAGCTCAGTGGATAAAAGTTCTTGATGCCAGGCCTGACCATCCAAGTTCAATACCTAGGACCCACATAGTGGAGAGAATCAATTCCTGAAAGTACACACACACACACACACACACACACACACAATTTTTTTAAAGGTATAGGTTGGGGGTTGCTGGAATGACTCAGTTGATAAGGGTGCTTCTCAAGCCTGACAACTTGATTTTGATTCCTGGAACCCACATGGTGAAGGAGAAAACCAGCTCCCACTAACTGTCCTCTGATTCCACATTTGATTGTACATACAATACAAATAAATGAAATGTAATAATCTTTAAGAAATTAAACTTACTACATAGTAAGGATGTCTCTGAGAGATGACTCAGAGGTTAAAAACACTGGTTGCTCTTTCAGAGGACTTAGGTTCATTTCCTAGCACCCAAATGGTTGCTCATGTCCCTCTGTAACTCCATTTCCAGGAGACTGGGCACCCTCTTTTGGCCTCTGTGAACATCAGGCACGCACATGGTGCACAGACACACATACACAGTAAAACGCTAAAGAGAGGTATTTGACTTTCAACAGACTTTCTTCTCTCACACTCTAGTGTGGTTTTCTAGCTATGATGGGAACCTTCCTTGCTCACACATGAGTGTGTTCTAAGTTGTCACTAGTAAACTCACATATGAATGTGCTCTAAGTTGTCACTAGTAACATCTCCCAAAGACCTCATCTTCCTGCAGACGCTTCCCTTTGTCCAGGCAGCTGAAAGCTTTCTTTGGTTCACTTCTAATTTTTTTTTTAATATATTCTTTTCTCCACATCTTCCCCTCCCTCCACTCCTCTCAGTTCCCACACTACCTCTCCCTCTCCCTCTCCCTCTCCCTCTCCCTCTCCCTCTCCCTCTCCCTCTCCCTCTCCCTCTCCCTCTCCCTCTCCCTCTCCCTCTCCCTCTCCCTCCCCCCAATCCATTGCTCCTCCAGTTCCTTTCAGAAAAGAGTAGGCATTCCAGGGATATCTACTGTACATATTGTAACAAGATTCACTAAGACTAGGCACAAACAAACCCACATATCAAGGCTGGGCAAGGCAACCCAGTAGGAGGAAAAGGGTTCCAAGGGCAGGCAGGCAGAGACACCCTGGACTCCCACGTTAGGAATCTCACAAAAAACATCAAGTTACACAACTATAATATGTGCAGAGAACCAGGTGCAGACCCATACAGGTTCCATGATTGCAGTCTCTATGAGCCCCAATGAGCCTGTTTAGTTGATTTTGAGGGCCATATTCCCCTGGTATCCTCAGCCTCCCTGGTTCCTACAATCCTTCCTCCCTCATTTCTGTGAGGTTCCCTGAACTCTGCTTAATGTTTGGCTGTAGGTCTCTGCATCTGCCCCTATCAGCTGTCAGAGAAAGCCTCTGAGACGATTGATCTTAACATAGATCTTTGAAGATAGCAGAATATCATTAGGATTTGGAGAAGGTGGGCATCGGTTTTGTTTGATTCTACCCTAAGGCCATCCAACTTTCAGTTTCTGGCCATCCAAGCATATTCAGGTATGGGTTCCCTAGATACTTCTATGCTCTATATCAACTTGACACAAGCTAGAGTCATCAGATAGGAGGGAGCCTCAATTGAGAAAATGCCTCCAAAAGATCAGGCTGTTCTTAGTGATTGATGGTGCAAGGGGTCAACCTGAAAGCAGGTTGACTAAGCCATGGAGAGCAAGCCAGTATGCAGCACCCCTCCATGACCTCTGTATCAGCTCCTACACTGGGGATCTTGCCCTGCTTGAGTTCCTGTCCTGACTTCCTTCAGTGATAGAGTACAATGTGGATTATAAGCCATGTAAACCCTTTCCTCCCCAAGTTGCTTTGATCATGGTGTTTCATCACAGCCATAGCAACTCTAACTAGGACAGTTATCATGTGATTAAATGCTTGTAACTATCTTAGGAAGGTGTTTACTGTATTTTAGTTGCTTTCAAATCTGCCTCCCTTTATCCTGTAAATGCATATTTTTTCCACTGGGGTCTAACAACAAGTGCTCTTCATCCATCTTTTGTATTAAATAGAATATTAAGCTGATACAAGGAATTTCTCATCATTTTCTTAGGATAGAGTTCCTCTTTCATCCTTTTCCACTGACTTGTGCACATCACCATGTGTGCTTCATGACTTGTGTCACACTCGTGGACTAATGGAACTATTTTCCCTGTGGGGTTGCTACTGCAAATGAGGAGATATTTAACTGATTTGATTTTGCAACCACATTGAACTCACTTCTTCGTGACAGTTTCTCAGCTGAGGCCTTCCAGCTTCTACACCCAACCACACAGCAGCTACAGATGGAGATTTTCAACACTCTCTCATAGCTCTGCAGAACACCTCACGCTGCCATTCCAGAGTAGGCCTCTGCTGTTGATTTAACACAGGACCTCATACATGCCAGGAACTGCTTTACCACGGAGCTACCCCCAAGCCCAGCCCTTTAAATTCCAATACAAATTGAATTGTATTAGATACAATATAATATATAACATGAAATTAGGAGGATGGAAGGAACTCTAATTTTAATTTAAATGAAGCGATTTTATGCTTTTCAAAAGTGTTTTGTTCTCTTAATAAAAAAAACTGAACTAAATTTAGGAAAATGAACTATAAAGAATTTAAAAGCACAAAGAGGGCTCTGGGGGTGTGGAAGAGAACCAGGAAAATTGGGGAAGGCAGTAGGAAAGACAAAGAAAGTTCAACAAAGTATGAATGACAGTATTAAAACAAATACCAGAACTTTATGTGCTAACCTTAAAAATTAACTTTAAAGTTTTTAAAATAGTGGGAAATAATTCTCCAACCAGCAATGCTAAGTATTATTTTGACCGTTTAGATTTTTTATTCATTAGTACAAAGATTACATTAGTATGCCATGAGTAGTTTAGGGATTCTGGATATTCTTTGTAATGTTGGTTGATTGATAGTAGGTGTAGGGTATGGGGGAGGAGTACATGCCATGGTTTCTTGCAGAGATCAGAAGGCAACACTGAGAGACAGTCTCTCTCGCTTCTGCTGCTGTCCTGTGCTCCAATAGAGTTGGCCTTTGAACTGCGGGGCAATTCTCCCATCTCTGTCTCTTAATTGGCTCGAGAAGTGCTGGGATAAAGGATTTGCATCACCATGTGTATCTTCTTATGTGGGATCCATGATGTGGAACTCAGGTCCTCAGGCTAGTGAGACTAGAACCCTACTCATCGAGCTAGTGGTGCAACTCTGGATATTCTTAAGTAGTAGTTCAGTCTTTACAAAGATTGCTGCCACTGGCCTAGTAGGAAAGATTATCGATTCCTAAGTCTCATGAGCACTTAGGCAAACACCAGGCAAAATAGTTAAAGTGAATGTGTAGTGTTCAGGTGTCTATCATTGGAGGACCACATTTCTAAGCCAGTTTGTTTGTTTTTCCTTTTTTTAATTTTTAATTTAATTTAATTTTTTTATTTTCTATATTCTTTGTTTACATTCCAAAGGCTTTCCCCATTCCCAGTTCGCCCCTCACCATATGTCCTATAAGTCCTCTTCCTTCGGCCAATTCCCCAATCACCCCCCCACACACACACACACACCATTTCTCTGTTCTGATACTCTCCTACAAAACTGGATACAGTCCTTTCAGGACCAGGGTCCTCTCCTTCCTTCTTCTTGGGAATCTTTTGATTTGCTAATTGTGCCTTGAGTATTCAGAGCTTTTGGGCTCATTAATATCCACTTATCAGTGATTGCATTTCATGTGTATTCTTTTGTGATTGGGTTAACTCACTTAGGGTGATATTTTCCAGATCCAACCATTTGCCTACAAATTGCATGAATTCATTATTTTTTTAATTGCTGAGTAGTATTCCATTGTATAAATGTACCACATTTTCTGTATGCATTCCTCCTTTGAGGGACATCTGGGCTCCTTCCAACTTCTGGCTATTATAAATAAAGCTGCTATGAATATTGTGGAGCATGTGTCTTTGTTGTGTACAGGGGAATTCTCTGGATAAATGCCCAGGAGTGGTATGACAGGGTCCTCTGGAAGTGTCATGCACAATTTTCTGAGGATCTGCCAGACTGATTTCCAGAGCGGTTGTACCAACTTGCAATCCCACTAACAGTGTAGGAGTGTTCCTTTTTCTCCACATCCTCCCCAGCACCTGTTGTCCCTTGAGTTTTTAATCTTAGCCATTCTGACTGGTGTGAGGTGGAATCTCAGGGTTGTTTTGATTTGCATTTCCCTGATGACTAAGGATGTTGAACATCTCTTAAGGTGCTTCTCAGGCATCTGAATTTCTTCTGGTGAAAAGTCTTTGTTTAGCTCTGTACCCCATTTTTTGATAGGGTTATTTGGTTCTTTGGGGTCTACTTTCTTGAGTTCTTTGTATATATTGGATATTAGCCCTCTGTCAGATGTGGGGTTGGTGAAGATCTTTTCCCAATTTGTTGGTTGCTGTTTTGTCCTTCTGACAGTGTCATTTGCCTTACAGAAACTTTGTAATTTTATGAGGTCCCATTTGTCAATTCTTGATCTTAGAGCATAAGCTATTGGTGTTCTGTTCAGAAACTTGCCCCCTGTGCCGATGTGACCAAAACTCTGTGGGTTCATTTCTGGGTCTTCAATTCTATTCCATTGATCTACTTGCCTGTCGCTGTACCAGTACCATGCAGTTTTTAGCACAATTGCTCTGTAGTTCTGCTTGAGGTCACGGATATTGATTCCCCCAGAAGTCCTTTTATTGTTGAGAATAGCTTTAGCTATCCTGGGTTTTTTGTTACTCCAGATGAATTTGAGAATTGCTCTTTCTAGATCTATAAAGAATTGATTTGGGATTTTGATGGGGATTGCATTGAATCTGTAAATTGCTTTTGGCAAGATGGCCATTTTTACTATATTGATCCTGCCAATCCAAGAGCATGGAACACTTTTCCATCTCCTGAGGTCTTCTTTGATTTCTTTCTTCAAGGACTTGAAGTTCTTGTCATACAGATCTTTTACATATTTGGTTAAAGTCACACCAAGATACTTTATATTGTTTGTGGCTATTGTGAAGGGTGTTATTTCCCTAATCTCTTTCTCAGCCTGCTTGTCCTTTGAGTACAGGAAGGCTACTGATTTGCTTGAGTTGATTTTATAACCAGCCACTTTGCTGAAGTTGTTTATCAGCTGTAGGATTTCTCTGGTGGAGTTTTTTGAGTCACTTAAGTATACTATCATATCATCTGCAAATAGTGATAGTTTGACTTCTTCCTTTCCAATTTGTATCCCATTGACTTCTTTATGTTGTCTAATTGCTCTTGCTAGAACTTCAAGTACTATATTGAAAAGATATGGAGAGAGAAGGTAGCCTTGTCTACTCCCTGATTTTAGTGGGATTGCTTCAAGTTTCTCTCCAATTACTTTGATGTTGGCTACTGGTCTGCTGTAAATTGCTTTTACTATATTTAGGTATGATCCTTGAATTCCTGTTCTTTCCAGGACTTTTAACATGAAAGGATGCTGAATATTGTCAAATGCTTTTTCAGCATCTAATGAGATGAACATGTGGTTTTTTTCCCTTTCAGTTTGTTAAGGTAGTAGATTATGTTGATGAATTTCCGTATATTGAACCATCCCTGCATCCCTGGGATGCAGCCTACTTGATCATGGTGAATGATCGTGTTGATGTGTTCTTGGATTCGGTTGGCAAGGATTTTATTTAGTATTTTTGCATCAATATTCATAAGGGAAATTGGCCTGTAGTTCTCTTTCTTTGTAGGATCTTTGTGTGCTTTTGGTATCAGCTTAATTGTGGCTTCATAGAACGAGTTGGGCAGTGTTCCTTCTGTTTCTATTTTGTGGAATAGTTTGAAGAGTATTGGTGTTAGGTCTTCTTTGAAGGTCTGATAGAATTCTGCACTAAAACCATTTGGTCCCGTACTTTTTTTGGTTGGGAGACTTTCTATAACCCCTTCTATTTCTTTGGGGGTTATGAGACTGTTTAGATGATCTAATTGATCCCGATTTAATTTTGGTATTTGGTATCTGTGTAGGAAATTGTCCATTTCCTCCAGGTTCTCAAGTTGTGTTGAGTATAGGCTTTTATAGTAGGATTTTATATCCCCCTTTTCATTTCTAATTTTGTTAATTTGGATACTGTCTCTGTGCCCTTTGGTTAGTCTGGCTAAGGGTTTATCTATCTTGTTGATTTTCTCAAAGAACCAGCTCCTGGTTTTGTTGATTCTTTGTATGGTTCTCTTTGTTTCAACTTGATTGATTTCAGCCCTGAGCTTGATGATTTCCTGTCTTCTACTCCTCCTGGGTGAAATAGCTTCTTTTTGTTCCAGAGTTTTCAGGTGTGCCATTAAGTTGCTAGTATACGCTCTCTTCTGTTTCTTTTTGGAGGCACTCAGGGCTATGACTTTTCCTCTTAGGACTGCTTTAATTGTGTCCCATAGATTTGGGTATGTTGTGCCTTCATTTTCATTAAATTCCAAAAAGTCTTTGATTTCTTTCTTTATTTCTTCCTTGACCAAGATGTCATTGCATAGAGTATTGTTCAGTTCCCATGTGTATGTGGTCTTTCTGTTGTTCTTCTTGCTATTGAAGACCACTTTTACTCCATATTGATCTAGTAGGAGGCATGGGATTAGTTCAGTCTTCTTGTATTTGTTGAGATCTGTCTTGTGACCAATTATATGATCAATTTTGGAGAAGGTACCATGCAGTGCTGAGAAAAAGGTATATTCTTTTGCTTTAGGATGAAATGCTCTATACATAACCGTTAAATCCAATTGATTCAAAGCTTCAATTAGTTTCACTGTGTCCCTGTTTATTTTCTGGTTTCCTGAACGGTCTGTTGTGGAGAGTTGAGTGTTGAAGTCACCTAAAATTATTGTGTTAGGTGCAATGTGTGGTTTAAGCTTTAGTAAAGTTTCTTTTACGAATGAGGGTGCCCTTGCATTTGGAGCATAGATGTTCAGTATTGAGAATTCTTCTTGGTGAATTTTCCCTTTGACCAGCAAGAAGTGACCTTCCTTGTCTCTTTTGATGACTTTAGGTTGAAAGTCAATTTTATCTGATATTAGAATGGCTACTCCTACTTGTTTCCTGAGACCATTTGCTTGTAAAATTGTCTTCCAGCCTTTTACTCTAAGGTAGTATTTGTCTTTGACACTGAGATGTGTTTCCTGTATGCAGCAAAACGTGGGGTCCTAGTTCAGTATCCAGTCTGTTTGTCTGTGTCTTTTTATTGGGGAATTGAGTCCATTGATGTTAAGAGATATTAAGTAATAGTAATTATTACTTCCTGACATTTGGGGTGTTATTTTTTATATTTGAGTGGTTCTCTTCTTTTGGGTTTGATGATGGGGGGTTTCTATCTTGCTTCTTCTGGAGTGTGGTTTTTCCCCTTGTGTTGGTGTTTTCCTCCTATTTTCCTTTGTAGGGCTGGGTTTGTGGATAGATATCATGCAAATTTGGTTTTGTCATGGAATACCTTGTTTTCCCCATCTATGGCGATTGAGAATTTTGCTGGGTATAGTAGTTTTGGCTGGAGTTTCTGTTCTCTTAGAGTCTGCATGAGATCTGCCCAGGATTTTCTAGCTTTCATGGTCTCAGGTGAGAAGTCTGGTGTAATTCTGATAGGTCTTCCTTTATATGTTACTTGGCCTTTTTCTCTTATTGCCTTTAATATTCTTTCTTTGTTTAGTACATTTGGGGTTTTGATTATTATGTGACAGAAGGTATTTCTGTTCTGGTCCAGTCTGTTTGGAGTTCTGTAGGCTTCTTGTATATTCATGGGTATCTCTCTCTTTAGGTTGGGGAAGTTTTCTTCCATAATTTTGTACAAGATATTTGCTGGCCCTTTAATTGTAGATCTTCATTCTCATCTATACCTATAATCCTTAGGTTTGGTCTTCTCATTGTGTCCTGGATTTCCTGAATGTTTGGGATTACCAGCTTTTTGCATTTTGCATTTTCTTTAATTGTTGAATCCATGATTCCTATGGTATCTTCAGCATCTGAGATTCTGTCTTCTATCTCTTGTATTCTATTGTTGATATTTGCATCTATGACTCCTGATTTCTTCCCAAGGTTTTCTATCTCAAACTTTGTCTCCCTTTGCGATTTCTTAGATGTTTCTACTTCTGTTTTTAGATTCTGGAAGGTTTTGCTCAGATCTTTCACTTGCTTGTTTGTGTTTTCATGTAATTCTTTAAGGGATTTTTGTGTTTCCTCTTTTATGACTTCTACTTGTTGACGCACGTTCTCTTGCATTTCTTTAAGTGATTTTTGTATTTCCTCCTTATTGGCTTCCATTTTTTGATCCATATTCTCCTGAATTTCTTTAAGTTAATTTTATGTTTGCCTTGTAAGGGCTTCTAGCTTTTGATCTACTTTCTCCTGTATTACTTTAAGAGATTTATCTATGTGTTCTTCTATCAGCATCCTGACCAGTGATTTTAGATCTGAGTCTTGTTTTTCTGGTGTGTTGGGGTATCCGAGACTTACTGCTGTCAGGGAACTGGGTTCGGATGCTGCCATAGTGCCTTGATTTCTGTTAGCAATGATCTTACATTTGCCTTTTGCCATCTGGTTGTCTCTGGTGTTAGTTGGTCCTGTAGTTTCTAGCTGGCGCTTGAACCTCCTGTGGGCTCGTAAGGCTATTTCCCTACAACTAGGACACCTGAACCACTGCCCTGCGGGGCTCCTGCTCACAGATTGCTGACAGGTGGCCTGAGTCCCCAGAGGTCTTAAACTCGGGATATCTCAGGTACTTGGTTCTGCCTGGCTCCTGCTCAGGGATTGCTATCTGGTGTCCTGAGTCCCCAGAGGTCTTAAACTCGGGATATCTTGGGTACCTGGTTCCACCTGCTGGTTTAAAGCAGCTGGGAAGATGGCGGAGGCTGCAGGAAGTGCAGGGTCCCCCTTCAGGTCACAGAGCCCACGCCTGGCTGGGGCCTCCGAACAGCTGCTCTGCACTGGGCTCCTGCTCACAGTCTGAGTCCCCAGATGTCTTAGACTCGGGATATCTCGGGTACCTAGTTCTGCCTGCCTGCTAGGTCGAAACAGCCGGGAAGATAGCAGAGGCTGCAGGGAGTGCAGGGGTCCCCCTTCAGGGCACAGAGGCCACGTCTGGCTGGGCTGCCCCCCCCCAACCGCTGCTCTGCGCACCACTACTGCTCATGGCCTGAGTCCCCAGAGGTCTTAAACTGGGGATATCTTAGGTACTTGGTTCCGCCTGCTAGAAACAGCCAAGAAGATGGCGGATGCTGTTTCCACCTGCTGGTTCTGCCTGCTAGGTCCAAACAGCAAGGAAGGTGGCTGAGGCTGCAGGGAGTGCAGGGTCCCCCTTCAGGGCACAGAACCCATCCCTGGCTGGGGCCCCTGAACCACTGTTCTGCACGCAGCTCCTGCTCACGGCCTGAGTCCCCAGAGGTCTTCTAAGCCAGTTTGCCTACACATCAAAACCACTCAGAACTTTTTCTTCAAAATGAATTTAGTTCTTTATCTTTAAGGAACGAACACACTAATCTTTGTGTTTCTTGTGCTGTCCTAACCAGTTTTATATTATGTTGCATAAGAGAGAAGGAGAACAACTTTGGAATCCATAAAATTATTATATATAAACTGATTTTCCTTACTTTGGAACTCAGTATTTTGAAAAACTTGATAATATTCCAACCATGTGTGTTTGTGGAGACCAAGAACCTCCCAAGCCCCAGGGAGCCGCATCAGATTTAAAATGAAATTATATTATTTTGGTTTCCATTCTGTTCCAGTCTTTGTCAAAAGTCATTGGTTTCCCCAGACAATATGTATCTCAAAGCAACTAAGTCACAAAAGAGAGTGTGGGTAAAGGGGTATCATGTGAACAACACAGCCACTTCCTTGTTCAGGAAAACACACAAAGCTATACCCTAAGCAGTGTTTGTCCAGTGAACTTGAGTCCCAGATTTTAGATGTATCATCCACACCATGGCATAAACACTGAAATCTGAGAAGCCTGTGTTCATTGTAGACCAAAATTTAAACTACTACAGGTCTGTCTTGGATGCTTCACAAAGAGTTTATATTCTTCATAAGAAAAAGAAGGGCACCAAGAGGTAAGCTTTTCTTCAAGAACATCAGACAGGAATCTCAAGATGACACTATCTGTCCAAGGCTTCTGGCTCCTAGTACAGCCAGCACAGTCTGGAGTGATAATCACAAAACCAAACCTATAACTTTTTAGTGAATTCTGAAGAAAAGTGAATCAGGGAGTAGTTTAGAATGTAGCTATACCTTCCTTTCCTTCCACCACCTGTCCTTTATGCTGGGGCTGACTCTTGGCAGGTCTGCTCCAGTGAAGAAACCATCTCCTGATCCATCCTAGAGAACCCGCCACACTCAGAGCAGTTTATAAGAACCCCTTTCCACTTCCCAGAACTGCTGCTGGGGTCCCGGTGGACTCACTACCCATCAACCACCAAAACACCCACCCTCCGAAATACCACTCCCTTTCCATTCCTTCTGCCTCTTCCATAAACTGTCGAGGCCTGAGAGTAAAAGTAGGACCACTCCTGCTACTCAGAGGAACCCTTCCGGAACCCTCAGGCCGGAGACCTCCAGTTTCTGTCTACAGCTGTCAACCATCCTCTGCCACAGTGAGCCATTTACGAGTGGCTCAGGAAGATAGCTAACCTCCCAGGACTGTGGAGAGGCCTGAAAGCACAGAGCTGATCCTGGGCCACAGAGCTACATACACAAATACCACCACAAGAGAGCTGATCTCCCAGGAGTGCCTACATACCTGTGTGCACAGAGAGAATCGGAATCCCAGGAGTACAGATTCACACGCTTGCATGACCGATAAGCCACAGTCAGAGACAGCAAGACCAGCTAACACCAGAGATAACCAGATAGCAAAAGGCAAACTCAAGAATATTACCAACAGAAACCAAGGCAATATGGCACCAACCCAGCTCTCCCACAACAGCAAGTCCTGGATACACCAACACACCGGAAAAGCAAGATCTGGATTTAAAATCACATCTAATGATGCTGATAGAGGAATTCAAGGAAGGACATAAATAACTCTCTTTAAAAAATACAGGAGAACATGGGTCAACAGGTAGAAGCACATAAAAAGGAGACACAAAAATCCCTTAAAGAAATACAAGAGAACATGGGTCAACAGGCAGAAGCCCTTGAAGAGGAAACACAAAAATCCCTTTAAAAATTACAGGAAAACACAAACAAACAAGTGAAGGAACTGAACAAAACCATCCAGGATCTAAAAATGGAAGTAGAAACAATAAATAAATCACAAAGGGAGACAACTCTGGAGATAGAAAACCTTAGAAAGAAATCAGGAGTCATAGATGCAAGCATCAACAACAGAATACAAGAGATAGAAGAAAGAAACTCAGGTGCTGAAGATACAATAGAAAACATTGACTCAACAGTCAAAGAAAATACAAAATGCAAAAAGTTTGTAACAGAACATTCAGGAAATCCAGGACACAATGAGAAGACTAAACCTAAGGATTATAGGTATAGAAGAAAACAAATATTTACAACTTAAAGGGCCAGTAAATATCTTCAGTAAAATTATAGAAGAAAACTTCCCTAACCTAAAGAAAGAGATGCCCATGAACATACAAGAAGCCTACAGAACTCCAAACAGGCTGGACCAGAATAGAAATTCCTCCCATAATGTAATAATTAAAACATCAAATGCACTAAACAAAAACGAATGTTAAAAGCAGTAAGGGAAAAAGGTCAAGTAACATATAAAGGCAAATATATCAAAATTATTCCAGACTTCTCACCGGAAACTTTGAAAGCTAGAAGATCCTGGGCAGATGTCATACAAACCCTAAGAGAACATAAATATCAGCCTAGGCTACTATACCCAGCAAAACTCCCAATTACCATAGATGGAGAAAACAAGATATTCCATGAAAAAAAATTTACACAATATTTCTCCACAAACCCAGCTCTACAAAGGATAATGGGTAAAAACACCAACACAAGGAAGAAAACTACACCCTAGAAAAAGCAATAAAGTAATTTATTTTTGTTTGTTTGTTTCTTTCAACAAACCCAAAAGAAGATAGCCACGCAAATGTAATTCCACTTTTAACAAGAAAAATAACAAGAAGTAACAATCACTTTTCCTTAATATCTCTTAACCTCAATGGACTCAATTCCCCAGTTAAAAGACATAGGCTAACAGACTGGATATGTAAACAGGACCCAACGTTTTATTGCATATAAGAAACCCACATCAGTGACAAATACAGTAACTACCTCAGAGTCAAAGGCTGGAAAACAATTTTTAAAGCAAATGGTCCCAAGAAACAAGCTGGAGTGGCAATTCTTATATCGGATAAAGTCGATTTTCAACCAAAAGTTGTCAAAAAAAAAGATAAGGAGGGCCGGGCGGTGGTGGTGCACGCCTTTAATCCCAGCACTTGGGAGGCAGAGGCAGGCGGATTTCTGAGTTCGAGGCCAGCCTGGTCTACAGAATGAGTTCCAGGACAGTCAGGGCTACACAGAGAAACCCTGTCTCAAAAAAAAAAAAAAAAAAAAAAAAAAAAAAGATAAGGAGGGACACTTCATACTGGTCAAAGGAAAAACCGACCAAGATGAACTCTCAATTCTGAACATGTTCCAAATGCAAGGGTACCCACATTCATAAAAAAAATCTTTACTAAAGCTCAAAGCATACATTGTATCCCCCCACAATAATAGTGGGAGACTTCAACACCCCCTCTCATCAATGGACAGATCATGAAAACAGAAACCAAACAGAGACACAATGAAACTAACTGAAATTATGGACCAAATGGATTTAACAAATATTTATAAAACATTTCATCCTAAAGCAAAAGAATATACCTTCTTCTCAGCACCTCATGGTACCTTCTCCAAAACTGACCAGATAATTGGTCACAAAATGGACCTCAACAAATACAGAAAATATTGGAATAATTCCATACACCCTATCAGATCACCATGGTCTAAGGCTCATCTTAAGTTCAAACAAAAATAGCAGAAAACACACATACACATGTATGTTGAACAATACTCTACTCAACGATAACTTGGTCAAGGAAGAAATAAAGAAAAAAATTAAAGACTTTTTAGAATTTAATGAAGACACATCATACCAAAACCTATGTGACACAATGAAAGCAGTTCTAAGAGGAAAACTCATAGCACTAAGTGCCTCCAGAAACAAAATGGAGAGAGTTTACTCTAACAGCTTGACAACACACCTGAAAGCTCTAGAACAAAAAGAAGCAAATACACCCAAAAGGAATAGACAAATAGATGGCAGAAAATAATCAAACTCAGGATCGAAATCAACCAAATAGAAACAAAAAGAACTATACAATGAATCAACAAAACCAGGAGCTGGTTCTTTGAAAAATCAACAAGATAGATAAACCCTTAGCCAGACTAACCAGAGGGCACAGAAGCACTACCCAAATTAATAAAATCAGAAATGAAAAGAGACATAACAACAGAAAATGTGGAAATTAAAAAAAAAAACAAAAAACATCCGATCCTACTACAAAAGCTTATGTTCCACAAAATTGGAAAATCTGGATAAAATGGAAAATTTTCTAGACTCATACCAGGTGCCAATGTTAAAACAGGATCACATAAACCATCTAAATCGTCCCATAAGCCCTGCGGAAATAGCAGCAGTTTTTGACAGGTTCCCAACCAAAAAAAGCCCAGGACCAGATGGGTTTAGTGAGGAATTCTATCAGATCTTCAAAGAAGAACTAATACTGATACCCTTAAATCTATTCCACAAAATAGAAACACAAGGAACACTACCCAATTTATTCTATGAAGCCACAATAATGTTTATACCTAAACCAAAGACCAAACAAGGAAAGACAACTTCAGACCAATTTCCCTTATGAACATTGATGCAAAAATACCCAATAAAATTCTTGCCAACCAAATCTATTCACTACAATCAAGTAAGCTTCATCCCAGGGATGCAGGAATGGTTCAATATACACAAATCTATCAATGTAATTCACTACATAAACAAACTCAAAGAAAAAAAATCACATGGTCATTTCATTAGATGCTGAAAAAGCATTTGACAATATTCAGCATCCCTTCATGTTTAAAAGTATTAGAGAGATCAGGAATTCAAGACCCATACCTAAACATAGTAAAAGCAATTTACAGCAGACCAGTAGCCAACATCAAAGTAAATGGAGAGAAACTTGAAGCAATCCCACTAAAATCAGGGAGTAGACAAGGCTACCCTCTCTCTCCATATCTTTTCAATATAGTACTTGAAGTTCTAGCGAGAGCAATTAGACAACATAAAGAAGTCAATGGGATACAAATTGGAAAGGAAGAAGTCAAACTATCACTATTTGCAGATGATATGATAGTATACTTAAGTGACTCAAAAAACTCCACCAGAGAAATCCTACAGCTGATAAACAACTTCAGCAAAGTGGCTGGATATAAAATTAACTCAAACAAATCAGTAGCCTTCCTCAAACAATAAACAAGCTGAGAAAGGAATTAGGGAAATGACACCCTTCACAATAGTAACAAATAATATTACAGACCTTGGGGTGACTCTAACTAAGCATAAAGAAATCGAAGAAGATCTCAGAAGATGGAAAGACGTTCCATGCTCATGGATTGGCAGAATTAATATAGTTAAAATGGTCATCTTGCCAAAAGCAATCTGCAGATTCAATTCAATCCCCATCAAAATTCCAAATCAATTCTTCATAGAGCTAGAAAGAGCAATCTGAAAATTCATTTGGAATAACAATAAACCCAGGATAGCAAAAACTATTCTCCAAAACAAAAGAACTTCAGGTTAGTTCTACTACAGAGCAATAGTGATAAAAACTGTATGGCATTGGTACAGAGACAGGCAGGAAGATCAATGGAATAGAATTAAAGACCCAGAGATGAACCCACACACCTATGGTCACTTGATATTTGACAAAGAAGCTAAAAACATCCAGTGAAAACAAAGACAGCATTTTTAACAAATGGTGCTGCATCGCTTCTTGACCTTTTGGCTAAGATCAAGTGTAACAAATGATGCTGGATCAACTAGAAGTAAGCAGGGTGAAAAATGCAAACCGACTCATTTTTTTTTTTAAGATATATTCTTTATTTACATTTCAAATGATTTCCCCTTTCCTGGACACCCCCCCCAAAAAAAGTCCCATAAGCCATCTCCCCTCCTTCTGTTCCCCAATCAACCCTCTCCCCTTCCCTGTCCTAGTATTCCCCTACCATCAAGCCTTTCCAGGACCAGGGGCCTCTCCTCCCTTTGATGTCCAACAAAGCCATCCTCTGCTGCCTATGTGTCTGGAGCCATGGATAACACCATGTGTACTATCTGGTTGATGTTTTTGTCCCTGGGAGCTCTGGGAGAACTGGGTGGCTTATATTGTTGTTCCTCCTATGGCTCTGCAAACCCCTTCAGCTCCTTGGGTCCTTTCTCTAGCTCCCCCATTGGGGATCCTGTGTTCAGTTAAATGGCTGGCTTAGAGTGTCCCCTTCTGTATTTGTCGTGCACTAGCAAAGCCTCCCAGGTGACACCTATATCCAGCTCCAGTAAGCAAGTACTTGTGGGCATAGAGAATAGTATCTGAGTTTTATAACTGTATATGGGATGGATCATTAGGTGGAGTAGTCTCTGGATGGTCTTTCCCTTAGTCTCTGCTCCACACTTTGTATCTCCTTCCTTGGGTATTTTGTTCCCCCTTCTAAGAAGGACCAGAGTAGCCATACTTTGTTCTTCCTTCTTCTTGAGCATCATTTGTTATGTGAATTTTGTCTTGGGTATTCCAAGCTTCTGGGCTAATATCCACTTATCGGTGAGTGCATAAATCAACCCATTCTTATCTCCTTGTACAAAGCTCAAGTCCAAGTGGATCAAGGACCTATATATAAAACTGGAGAGCTTATAGAGGAGAAAGTGGGGAAGAACCTTGAACACATGGGCACAGGGGAAAGAACCCAGATGTCCTTCAACAGAGGAATGGATACAGAAAATGTGCTATATTTACACAATAAAGTACTACTCAGCTATTTTTTTTTGATTTTTTTTTATTGTATATATTCTATATTTACAATTCATTTCCCTTTTTCTGGTTCCCCACCCCCAAAGGTCCCACATGTCCTTTTCCCTCCCCCTGCTCCCGCATCCACCCCCTCCCACTTTACTGTTCTTGTACTCTCCCACAATGATGTTTTGGTCCATTCTAGCACCAGTGTCCACTCCTTTCTTCTTGTGAGACATCACTTGATATGTGATTTGTGTCTTTGGTGTTCTAAGCTTCTAGGCTAATATCCACTTATCAGTGACTGTATACCATGGGTATTCTTTTGAGACTGGGTCACCTCACTTAGTATGACGTTCTCCAGCTCCATCCATTTCTCTAAGAATTTCATGAATTCATTGTTTCTAATGGCTGTATAGTACTCCATTGTGTATATATACCACATTTTTTGTATCCATTCTTCTGTTGAGGGACATCTGGGTTCTTTCCAGCTTCTGGCTATTATATATAAAGCTGCTATGAACATAGTGGAGCATGTATCCTTATTGCATGCTGGTGAATCTTCTGGGTATATTCCCAGGAGTGGTATGGCTGGGTCCTCCGGAAGTATCACGCCCAGTTTTCTGAGGAACCGCCAGACTGATTTCCAGAGTGGTTGTACCAGCTTGCATTCCCACCAGCAGTGGAGGAGTGTTCCTCTTTCTGCACATCCTCGCCAACACCTGATGTCTTCTGAGTTTTTAATCTTAGCCATTCTGACTGGTGTGAGGTGAAATCTCAGGGTTGTTTTAATTTGCATTTCCCTAATGACTAGTGATGTTGAACATTTTTTAAGGTGTTTCTCAGCCATCCGAATTTCTTCAGGTGAAAAGACTCTGTTTAGCTCTGTACCCCATTTTTGGATAGGGTTATTTGGTTTTCTGGGGTCTAACCTCTTGAGTTCTTTGTATACATTGGAGATTAGCCCTCTGTCGGATGTGGGGTTGGTGAAGATTTTTTCCCAATTTGTTGGTTGCCGATTTATCCTTTTGACAGTGTCTTTTGCCTTACAGAAACTTTGTAGTTTTATGAGGTCCCATTTGTCTATTCTTGCTCTTAGAGCATAAGCAATTGGTGTTCTGTTCAGGAATTTTTCCCCTGAGCCAATGTCCTCAAGGGTCTTCCCCAGTTTCTTTTCTATTAGTTTTAGTGTGTCTGGTTTTATGTGGAGGTCTTTGATCCACTTGGAGTTGAGCTTAGTGCAAGGAGATAAGAGTGGATCAATTCTCATTCTTCTGCATGTTGACCTCCAGTTGAGCCAGCACCATCTGTTGAAAAGGCTATCTTTTTTCCACTGGATGTTTTCAGCTCCTTTGTCGAAGATCAATTGACCATAGATGTGTGGGTTCAATTCTGGGTCTTCGATCCTATTCCATTGATCCGCTTCCCTGTCACTGAACCAATACCATGCAGTTTTTAATACCACTACTCTGTAATATTGCTTGAGATCCGGGATATTGATTCCCCCAGAAGTTCTTTTGCTGTTGATGATAGTTTTAGCTATTCTGGGTTTTTTGTTATTCCAGATGAATTTGAGAATTGCTCTTTCTAGCTCTATGAAGAACTGAGTTGGGATTTTGATGGGAATTGCATTGAATCTGTATATTGCTTTGGGCAAGATTGCCATTTTGACTATATTAGTCCTGCCAACCCACGAGCATGGAAGATTTTCCCATTTTCTGATGTCTTCTTCAATTTCTCTCTTCAGAGACCTGAAGTTTTTGTCGTATAAATCTTTCACATGTTTGGTTAGCGTCACTCCAAGATACTTTATATCATTTGTGGCTATTGTGAAGGGTGTCATTTCCCTAATTTCTTTCTCGGCCTGCTTATCCTTCGCATATAGGAAGGCTACTGATTTACTTGAGTTGATTTTATAGCCAGCCACTTTGCTGAAGTTGTTTATCAGTTGCAGGAGTTCTCTGGTGGAGGTTTTTGGGTCACTTAAGTAAACTATCATATCATCTGCAAATAGTGATAGTTTGACTTCTTCCTTTCCGATTTGTATCCCTTTGACTTCCCTCTGTTGTCGAATTGCTCTAGCTAGTACCTCAAGTACTATATTGAAGAGATATGGCGAGAGGGGACAGCCTTGTCTAGTCCCTGATTTTAGAGGGATTGCTTCGAGTTTTTCTCCGTTTACCTTAATGTTGGCTACTGGTCTGCTGTATATTGCTTTTACTATGTTTAGATATGGGCCTTGAATTCCTGTTCTTTCTAGGACCTTTAGCATGAAAGGATGCTGAATTTTGTCAAATGCTTTTTCAGCATCTAATGAGATGACCATGTGGTTTTTTCTTTGAGTTTGTTTATGTAGTGGATTACGTTGATGGATTTCCGTATATTGAACCATCCCTGCATCCCTGGGATGAAGCCAACTTGATCATGGTGAATGATCGTTTTGATGTGTTCTTGGATTCGGTTGGCAAGTATTTTGTTTAGTATTTTTGCATCGATATTCATAAGAGAAATTGGCCTGTAGTTCTCTTTCTTAGTTGGATCTTTGTGAGGTTTTGGTATCAGAGTAATTGTGGCTTCATAGAATGAGTTGGGTAGTGTTCCTTCAGTTTCTATTTTGTGGAATAATTTGAAGAGTATCGGTATCAGGACTTCTTTGAAGGTCTGATAGAATTCTGCACTAAAACCGTCTGGTCCTGTGCTCTTTTTGGTTGGAAGACTGTCTATGACCCCTTCTATTTCTTTGGGGGTTATGGGTCTGTTTAGACGATCTATTTGATCCTGGTTTAATTTTGGTATTTGGTAGCTGTCGAGGAAATTGTCCATTTCCTCCAGATTCTCCAGTTGTGTTGAGTATAGGTTTTTGTAGTAGGATCTGATGATTTTTTGAATTTCCTCAGTTTCTGTTGTTATATCTCCCTTTTCATTTCTAATTTTGTTAATTTGAATACTGTCTCTGTGCCCTTTAGTAAGTCTGGCTAGGGGTTTATCTATCTTGTTGATCTTCTCAAAGAACCAGCTCCTGGTTTTGTTGATTCTTTGTATGGTTCTTTTTGTTTCAACTTGATTGATTTCAGCCCTGAGTTTGATGATTTCCTGTCTTCTACTCCTCCTGGGTGAAATTGCTTCTTTTTGTTCCAGAGCTTTCAAGTGCGCCATTAAGTTGCTGGTATATGCTCTCTCCTGTTTCTTTTTGGAGACACTCAGGGCTATGAGTTTTCCTCTAAGCACTGCTTTCATTGTGTCCCATAGATTTGGGTATGTTGTGCCTTCATTTTCATTAAGTTCTAAGAATTCTTTGATTTCTTTCTTTATTTCTTCCTGGACTAAGGTATCATTGAGTAGAATATTGTTCAGCCTCCAAGCGTATGGGGATTTTCTGTTGTTTTTGTTGCTATTGAAGAACACTCTTACTCCATGGTGATCTGATAAGAGGCATGGGATTAGTTCGATCTTTTTATATTTGTTGAGATCTGTCTTGTGTCCAATTATATGGTCGATTTTGGAGAAGGTACCATGAGGGGCTGAGAAAAAGGTATAGTCTTTTGCTTTAGGGTGAAATGTTCTATATATATCTGTTAAATCCAATTGCTCCAAAGTTTCGATGAGTTTCTCCGTGTCTCTGTTTAGTTTCTGTTTTCCTGGTTGGTCCACTGTAGATAGAGGAGTATTGAGGTCCCTCACAATCATTGTGTTAGGTGCAATGTGTGCTTTGAGCTTTAGTAAGGTTTCTTTTACAAATGAGGGTGCCCTTACATTTGGAGCGTAGATGTTTAGAATTGTGAGTTCCTCTTGGTGGATTCTTCCTTTGACTAGCAGGAAGTGACCTTCTGTGTCTCTTTTGATGACTTTGGGTTGAAAGTCAATTTTATCTGATATTAAAATGGCTATTCCAGCTTGCTTCCTGTGACCATTTGCTTGCAAAATTGTCTTCCATCCTTTTACTCTAAGGTAGTGTTTGTTTTTGACTCTGAGGTGTGTTTCCTGTAAGCAGCAAAATGTAGGGTCCTGTTTCCGTATCCAGTCTGTTAGTCTATGTCTTTTTATTGGGGAGTTGAGTCCATTGATGTTAAGAGATATTAAGGAATAGAGATTATTACTTCCTGACATTTTTTATGTTATTTTTGTTTTTGAGTAGTTATCTTCCTTTGAGTTTGATGGAAGAAGTTTACTGTCTTGCTTTTTCTTGGGTGCCATTTCCTTCCTTGTGTTGGAGTTTTCCTCCTATTATCCTTTGTAGAGCTGGGTTAGTGGAAAGATATTGTGTAAATTTGGTCCTGTCATGGAATATTTTGATTTCTCCATCTATGTTGATTGAGAGTTTTGCTGGGTATAGTCGTCTTGGCTGACATTTGTTTTCTCTTAGGGTCTGCATGAGGTCTGCCCAGGATCTTCTAGCTTTCATGGTTTCTGGAGAGAAGTCTGGTGTGATTCTGATAGGTCTTCCTTTATATGTTACTTGGCCCTTTTCTCTTACTGCCTTTAATATTCTTTCTTTGTTTAGTACATTTGGGGTTTTGATTATTATGTGACGGGAGGTGTTTCTGTTCTGGTCCAGTCTGTTTGGAGTTCTGTAGGCTTCTTGTACATTCATGGGCATCTCTCTCTTTAAGTTAGGAAAGTTTTCTTCCATAATTTTGTTAAAGATATTTGCTGGCCCTTTAAGTTGTAGATCTTCACTCTCATCTATCCCTATAATCCTTAGGTTTGGTCTTCTCATTGTGTCCTGGATTTCCTGGATGTTTTGGGTTACAAGCCTTTTGGATTTTGCATTTTCTTTGACTGTGGAGTCAATGGTTACTATGTTATCTTCAGCATCGGAGATTCTTATTTCTATCTCTTGTATTCTGTTGTTTATGTTTGCATCTACGACCCCTGTTTTCTTCCCAAGGTTTTCTATCTCCAAGGTTGCCTCCTTTTGTGATTTCTTAGTTGTTTCTACCTCTGTGTTCAGATCTTGGATGCTTTTGCTCAGTTCCATCATTTGTTTGTTTGTGTTTTCATGTAATTCTTTAATATATTTTTGTGCTCCCTCTTTCATGACTTCTGCCTGTTATTTCAAGTTCTCCTGCATTTCTTTAACTGATTTTCTCACTTCCTCTTTATTGGTTTCTGTCTGATGGTCCATATTCTCCTGGAGTTCTTTAAGTGTTTTTTGTGTTTGGATTGTAAGAGCTTCTACTCTATTGATGTTCCCCTGCATTTCTTTAAGAGATTTGTTTATGTCTTTTTTGTGTTCCTCTAGGAGCATCATGACCTGTGCTTTTATATCTAACTCTTGTTTTTCTGGTGTGCTGGGGTATCCTGGACTTGCTGTGGTTGGCGAATTGGGTTCAGATGGTGCCATATTGCCTTGATTTCTGTTAATAACGTTCCTACGTTTGCCTTTTGCCATCTCTTTATCTCTGGCGCTAGTTGGTCTTATTGTAGATGGCGCCCTGCTGAAAGCACAGCACGCCTGTCCCCAGGAGACAGATCCCTTCTGGCAGCTTGTCTGTGCTGGACTATGCTCGCTCTGAGTCCAGGTCCCTGACTCCAGCTGCTAGAGTGCCGAGCTGTGCCCCGAGGCGGCCCGGTGGCCCCTCGCTGCTAGTCCGCTCACAGAGCTGGACCCAGCCGGTAGTCTGCACCCGCAGCTGATCTTTCTGTGCCCGGATCTCCTGCAGAGCTAAGCTAAGCTATAACTCTGGCCATGCACCTGATTCCAGCCGCTCACTGCGTCCAGTGTGCCCGCTGTTTGCGCGCGGGGGTCTGGGGCAAGATGGCTGCCCCTGCTGAAAGCACCGCGTGTCCTTGGCTGAGCTGTTCGTGCCCGGCTCTGCTGCTCCCTTCTGGCTGTGTTGACTGTGCTGGACTATGCTCGCTCTGAGTCCAGGCCCCTGACTCCAGCTGCTAGAGTGCCGAGCTGTGCCCCGAGGCGGCCCGGTGGCCCCTCGCTGCTAGTCCGCTCGGAGAGCTGGTCCCGGCTGCTAGTCTGCACCCGCAGCTGATCTTTCTGTGCCCGGATCTCCTGCAGAGCTAAGCTAAGCTATAACTCTGGCCACGCACCTGATTCCAGCCGCTCACTGCGTCCAGTGTGCCCGCTGTTTGCCACTACTCAGCTATTAAAAACAATGAATTCATGAAATTTTTAGGCAAATGGATGGAACTAAAAGTGTCATCCTGAATGAAGTAACCCAATCACAAAAGAACACACATGCTATGCTCTCATTGATAAGATTCACATGAAGCTCAAGAAGAAGGAAGATCAAAATGTGGATGATTCAGTTTTCCTGAGAAAGGGAACAAAATACTCACAAAAGCAATTATGGAGACAAAGGGTGGGGCAGAGACTGAAGGAAAGGCCATCCAGAGACTCTCCTACCTGGGCACTTATCCTATAGTCACCAAACCCTGACATTATTGTGAATGCCAAGAAGTACATGCCTTATGTATCCTGTTATGGCTGTCTCCTGAGGGGCCTTGCCAGAGCCTTATAGATACAGAGGCAGATGCTACCAGCCAACCACTGGACTGAGCTTGGGGGGGGGGGTGCCCAATGGAGGAGTTGGACGAAGGACTGAAGGAGCTGAAGAGGTTTGCAGCCTCATGGGAAGAAAGATGTCAGCCAACCAGACTACCGCCTCCACCCCAGGGGGCTCCCAGGGACTAAGCCATCAACCAAGCGGTACACATGGTTCAGCCTCAATTGTGGCAGAGGAATGCCTTGTTGGGCATTGGTGGGAGGACAGGTTCTTTGTCCTATGAAGGCTAGACAGAGGCCCCAGAGTGGGGAAATCAAGGGGGAGGGGGAGGGGGAGGAGGAGGAGGGAGGGGGTTGGGTGGAGGGGCATCTTCTTGGAGGCAAGGAGAGGGTGGATGGGTTGGGGGTTTTCTGGGAGGGGGGAAAACCAGGAAAGGGTATAACATTTGTAGGGTAAATGAAGAATATATTCAATAAAAGAAAGTGGCTAAATCCCAGAATGTGTTTCCTAATTAGCATAAAAGGACCAAAAGTCCTCTTTATATTCAGCTCATTTAGACATACACAGAGCTATGTTGGAGACAGTGAAGAGACACCAGAGAGGCTAAAAATGTTCTAAATTTGCCTAGATAATGGAAGATTACCAAAACCAAGCAAAACTCACAGTAAATGTTGGCCCGTTGTTGGATGCCACGACAGAATGATCTTCATCATGTAACTTTACCGAGAGCTCCCACTTAGCTACATCTGGCCTAATGACTGGTACTCTGGAGCAGAAAAAGAGAAAAAAAATTTAATTATGTTTTATTCTCTATCAACAAACTAATTTCCTCTAATATTTATGTGTGAAATAAGGGAGTTAAGGACCACACTTCACATTTCACTGCACTAATCCCACCCTTGGAATAAGGAGCTTCCAGATATAAATGGAAAGATTTTTAAAAGGTGGACACTCAAAAGACAATAGCCATCCCTCTGCTGTAACTGTGGAACCATTTTCTCTTCTAAGACGCACCATCCTCGCCCCATGTTCTGAACCTGAATTGTGTAATTGTGACAGTTCTTCATAAGTTATTCTTTTTTAAACACTATTATTTTTTGCTAACTACACAAGCTATGTTTTAATTACAGTAAAACAAGCACTGTGACAAATGTGCTAAGTTTCTCAGAGAGAAATGAATCAGTCAGCATAACATGGTGTAGGAACTTGGGGCTTGTTTGCTCTTCCTAGTCAATACAACCAACAACATTGTAGTAAAGAATGAAGGCAGTGCGAGCTCAGGGAGTAAGGTGCTTCCATGGCCTGAGGACCTAAATTCAGTACCTGGAATCCATGTAGAGCAGGAGAGAAAGGACTCCAGGTTACTCTCTGACATTTCCTGCTTATGCACACACAGGCACATACATCATCATCATCATCATAATAATAGTAATAATAATAGTAATAATAATAATAATAATTAATAAATAAAGTTTATTTCTTTGAAAGGAATGAGCTACAATACCTTACTTGTAAAACAATATAGAATGTTTCTCCACAGTGCCAGCTTGGAAAAAAAAACTACCTTTGCATATCGGCTAGACTGAAACCATGAGGAGAGAGAAAACTAAGCTCAGTAAACTGTATGACCTACAACTTCATAAACACTAAGCAACTGGCACCATGCTGTGGAACACCAGGAGAGGACAGGTATGGTTTCCATCTTGCACTCAGCCTGTGTCTTCTGTCTTCTCTAGCCCGGGCTTTCCAGTAAGCCCTGGAATCCACCCAAGGCTGTTGGAGCTCTGAACAAAGCTAGTCTTATCATATAAATGTATGATTGGAGTTACACAAAGCAGAAAAACTAGGTCAAGCTGCCAGGAAAGAAACACAAAAATTTCCTACAATTTTGTTCTTAAAAGTAAGGAGTTCCAAATTAGCCATAGGGTCACACATCTATATTCTTATCTTTGAAGTATTATTAACACTAGCACCTTTTAGTATCTAGGCTCTAGCTTCAGCCATGGATCTACAATTAATGTTGCAGGTTATATTTTCATTCAAGCTTCCCAAATTTCAAAAGAATGTATATTATCTGGTATTTTAAAAAATGGTAGTCATAACAACTCTGATGCTTAAGTCCCCTCTAGTTACAGGGCCTGGTGAAGGTGAGTTAACAGGTGAAGAGAGTATTTGTATTGGACAGGCCACTTTGTATGTTTAATGATGACTATCTTAAATCCTACAGAAGAAAACAAGAGAAGCAAAAAAACCACACCAATAATATACAGACTTGGAAGACATGGGGTGATCAGAGGGCAGGGCTTCATAGAGAAGAGGGAGAGTAAGCCAAAGTTCCTAAGGACAAGGACCGCAAGCAGGGAGCAGAGAAGACAGGGAAGCAATGGCCATGCCACAGGTGCTCCTGTGCCTGCTGCCTCACTCCGCACTGCATCCCACGGGCACTGTCACATCCATGTCTCCCCACTAGACTCTAGAAGAACTACAGTCACTTCATATTTTTATTATTTTTTTCTAGTGCTGGGATGAAACCCAGGGCTCCAAGCCTGTTGGCGAGAATCCTACCACTGAGCTAGATCATTCATAGCATAGCTAGTTCATTCATTGATATCAGTTCATTCACTGGGAAGGGCCTAAGGAGCCACATAAATGGCAGAGGGCAGTTCCAAGACAGCTCTGGATTTGTCTCCTTGCTAGGCTAGATTCCTTGCTCAACCTCAAGTGGTAAGATGTCCATTCTCCCAGGACCACTATGTAACTTGGCTTTTCTACTTGTTTGATTTCTTTGATACTAAAACTGCGTACTTCCTGCTCATTACAATTCTACGGTATTGGCATTTCACACCAAGCTAATTCTTAATTGAACTACTTAATTCAAGTCCTTAAAAGGAAAGCCCCATTCTCTGTACCTTACTCTTTTCCTAATTACTCTGGTTTGAGTGTCTGATTGGATCAGCTCCTTAAGCCAAACAGGAGGCAGAGAACCAAGGAAACTGATTATGAACCAAGCTCTACTGCCCCATAGAAGTAGTATGTGCTCTGCCTACACTTCTGACCTTGAGCAAATTGACAGGATGAATTTCTTTTCACAAAACATTAAAATAACAAATCTGCATTGTTAGACATAGTGAGGACTGAGTGGAGGTAGGTCCCGCCTCCTGGCCTCTCTTCCATTACAAGGAGACTGAAATCCTTCCATTACAAAGCTTTGGACTCCCTCTTCTCGGCCTCACATTTTCCAAGGAGGAGATTACCACCCTCTTAAACCATCTCAATGGTGGTGTAATGTCACTGCCTTCCTTCTACTTAACAGGAACTATATGCTAAGGAATTTTCTAAAATTGAGCAACAACAGTCCTTGAGAGCAAAGGTCCTTTCTAATGAGGCAGCTGTCTTTGCCTGTAGAGGTGGGGGATGTCACTGATCCTACTGTCCTGTGCTAGCCCAGAACTTTTTCCCACAGAAAACGATCCTGCAGATGGTGGCAAGACATAGCTGACTCTCTTTGGGACCGGGCCACTGTTTATTTTTCCAGTGCTTTATTTTGATCCACATCTGTTTCATATACATTGTAGCTTGTCCCAGGAGAGACCTTATGGAAGAAAGCAGGCTTCTGAGAGAAAGTTGAGGTCCATGTCTCAGCTCCTCTCCTCAGACGCACTTGAGAACCCACATCCCTGAACCTGTAAGAGGGGTTCCCACAGAGACAAGGGGGTGAAAGGAAGCCCAGCTTCCTCTGAGCCTGAGGCCCTGGAGTAGCACTCTCCTAACAAGATCTAAGGTGCTTTGTTAAGAGAATAGAAGGAAGCAGTTTCACTGAGAAGCAAGATCTCCAGGTGCCAAGAAAAAGAGAAAGCATGATCCCCCTGCATGGTTAGCACTAGGGTTTTGTCTGGCTTTACGTGGCTTTATAGGTGGCTTGATTTTGCTTGGTGAATAGACTAGATGATTTGGGCATTTATGCTGGTTACTCAGCCATACAATATTGCACTAAAATAGACACAAATCTGGAGGACTGTGTACTCTGGTTCTACAAAATTACTAAGAGAACAATAATTTAATAAATACTATGAAACGCTAATTTAAATTCAGAAAGCATGAACATGATAGAAATAACTACCTAAAGTTATATTTCAAGTTAAAAAGAATTAGATTTGTTGATATAACTCAAAGTGGTTCAAACTGGGTTATAAAGTTCAAATCTGAAACTCTGACTTCAAATGGTAAATAACGAAACACAGTAATGAGGGATCACATACTAGCAGCTTAAAACCAAATCGAAGCTCTACCCAAGTCTGTCTACTTCCATTACCAGCCTGACAGTAAGAATCAAACTGCTTATAAAAACCCACCTTTTCCATATCTTAGAGAAAAATTGACAACTGAGTTTTAGTAATTTTAATACTAACACGCATAACTTAGCACACACACATACACACACACACACACACACACACACACACACAAATGATAAATGTGCACAGCTACTAACAGAAACTTCCAGCATTTCGCAGACTTCAGGCTCAGGCAGTGGCCATCTCAAAGTATACTGTCGACAAGACAGTAAGGACTGGCACTACCCATCAGAACAGGGAGAATGGTGAAAGAACCATGAAGAACTGCCTTGTCATAACTTCCACAGTAGGTGGACTGTAAACCAATCCAGAATAATCTGCTGAATTCCACAGCGACGGAGGTCAGTTTCTGCATGCAAATCTTTGTAGGAAGAAAGGGGCCCTCAGAAAGTAGGCCATTCATCTGAATCCAGTTCAGAAAATTTCCAGTGTGGCACAAAGCTATGTCATGTAAGCACAGAGATGTATTCAGCAGGGGTAGAGAGACATAGATACAGGCAGACTACAAAGGAGCCCTCCCATGGTTCATGAATAAGTCGAGGAAATGATCAGGAAAAAAGTGGGGGGGAGAGACAGAAAGATGTTTAGACAGATGGCCCACTTAAAATGCCTGAGATAGTGTATAAGCAATTTTAATGAAACTTTAGATTTAGCACATGATTTTTTTTTCTTATTTTCCTCAACTGAAGAGGAAAAGAAAACAATTCCAAGGAAGACAGAAAATTAGCCATGGGCTGAAAACCCCATGTTCAGCAAGTTCAGATAGAAGAAGGGTCAGAAGCATAAGTTTTAGTAGTACAATAAATTCATGTAAAATTCTTCACAGAACCATCAGCTATCGAAATGAATAGAAAAAAGCATGGAACAAATACATTAAAGGAATTTTAAACAGAAGTCTACTGCCAAGCCAAACGAAAGTCTATGCCTTATTATGTGAGAACTTACAACAGGGTAACATTAAAGTTCATCACTGCGAAGACAGATAAAAGTAGATTTCAGAGAACCCTTCAAAGCCAGAAGCAGGCATGTGGGAGGATCAAGATCCACCTACAAGCAATTTATAATGTGTGCACCAAACATATGACACAGTACCAAAGCCTGTCACAAAACTGTCCTGAGACATCATGGATATCACCGGGTTTAGTGTTAGCATCACAGATAATCAGACAAGTGACAGAATCTAGTACTGAATGTATTACTACAATCTTATAATTATTCATAGATGCAAATCCCACTTTCTTCCTCTACTGCAAAGTGTGTGCTTCTCCTAGACGTGGAGCCTATGAGTCAGGAAAGCAACCCAGGCTATTTGGCACCACTGCAAGCTTCACCCATTGACCAAGTGTAAGCCTGTGAACACTCTATGGCCTCCATATGATGGAAACTCACTGTGCCTCTGTTTTCTTATTCTCAAGAATGTCTAACTTGTATGTGGATGAGAGGAGATAAGATGTGAAACACTTGGGGTATTACTGTGCAGTAAGGGTCCAGCATCTACAAGCTTCCATCAGGGTCTGCTACAAAAATCTGAAAATATTCCATTGTCTCAGCAATGCTGTGCATCTTTCTGAAAGGATAGATATATAAAGGACACCTGGCTGCCCTGCTATAACAGCCATAATATGGATCCTACAAGGTACCTGTCATTATTAATGCTCTCTTCTTGATAGGATTCATAACCCCCAAGGAAACATATCTCTGGATGAGTCTATGAGGGTATTTCAGAGAACTGTGACTGGGGAGGGAAGATCTACCCTGAATGTAGGTGATCCCAAGGCCTGAGAAGAAAGCAAGCCAATAAAGGCCAATCAGCTCTCTGTTGCCCAACTGAGGGTGTGCTGCAACCTCACACACCTGCCACCATGCCTTGCCAGCCATGCCAGATTCTCCTCTCAAAGTGTGAGTCAAAATAGTTCTTTCTTTCTTCAACTAACTTTGGTCATCTATTCTGCTGCAGCAATAACTAAGAATACAGTGGCCACTGATATACAAAAAGAGGTGGTACATACGTGAAATCCTGTCATTTGCAGCAGTGGGGATAGAACAGAAAACACTAGCTGAAACAAACAAGTTACCAAAAGACAGATACCAAATGAGCTTGTACATCAGCGTCAAACAGCTGGGTTTCATGAATGAACACTGAAGGCCAGAAAGTGAGGAGGAAAGGGATGGAAAGGGGGTTGGATAACAAGGTACCAAACAGCTATACAGGAAGTGTCATGGGAGGGCTGGTTCCAAATACAGTTACAGAGGAGGAGTACTTCCTGCATTTTATACCATAGAGGGATGACTGGAAGACAAACACTGGAAGGATCCCAGCACAAGCAAAGAGAGGGTTTTGTTTGGTTTGGTTTTTTTAAAAATTTTTTTGGAGACAAGGTTTCTCTGTGTATCTCAGGCTGTCCTTAAACTCACAGAGATCCCCCTGCCTCTGCCTCCAAGTGCTAAGACTAAAGGCGTGCAATAGCATCACTCAACTGGAAACAAAGGTAATTAAGATGTCAATGCTGGACTGGAGAGATGTCTCAACCATTAAAGGCTAGGCTCACAACCAAAAATATAAGATGTCAATGCTAACTATCCTTCTAAGACCATTTTATGTGACATATATGTATCGCATTATTACATGGAACCCACAGATAAAAGAAAACAAAATAAAATGCAATTTACATAGTGAAATTCAGCAGTCTTCAGTTCCACCACCTGCTTCCAGACCTCCCACAGTTAATTGCAGGTTATACTTGTCTACTCCAAAGCTTCACTTCAGTGCATCCTGAACACATGTCATCTGGGATGAGCTTTTGTTCGATGTACTTCTAAATTCCCCTCTTGCTTACTGGATGCTTTCTTCTACATAACATGTTCTCTTGTACACATGCTAAAATTAGCTCCTCCTATTCATGGGCATTGAATTGTCTCCATTTTAGATTTAGGGGTGAATATGGGGTTCCCATCATTATTATAAATGCCAAGGAGCACCACTCTTTGCTCCTACCCATTAGCCCAAGTGGCTGTGTCAGTCTGCATCCCCACTGCAGAGAAGGAGACTTCCTCTGGCACCTGTCCCATCCTTTAGGCATAGAATTGAAACTTGGTGGGTTTATTATTATTATTATTATTATTATTATTATTATTATTATCAACTATGCTAAGGTTCAAAAACTACATGTTTTCTTGTGGGTTTTTGTTTTGTTTTAATATTTGTTTGTTTATTTTGCTGTGTGTGGGCATGACAGTGCGCCTGTAGAGGTCAGAGGACTCCTTACAGATCAGGTCTCTCCTTCCACCACATGGGTCCTTTATTCAGTGTACCATTTCCTGGCCCACTCTTCTAGGTGAACACATTGGCTTGTGACTGATTTCTGGTTTTCTTCTGTGAGAGGACAGGGATGGACGTGATTCAGGGAGATTCTGTAGGCCATGTCTTGCACCTGTGTTCACGTATAAAGTTTCATTATTTCTTAAGCTCCCTTTGCACAGCCAGAAAGATGCCAAAGCCTTGTGTCTACTCCCCAAATACAGCCCTCGTGGAACTGTGATTAGACTTATACCCACTCTAACTTATATAAGGCAGGGGCCACCTTTACCTTTGCTCATCCCATCTGTAAGCAGGTGCAGACTTAATGTTGAATTTCTCTTCACCACACAAATCAGGTTTGAGTCCCTTTTCAATTTAAATCTGTTATGACATATGTCTCACAGACTTCTTAAATAACCTACTAAGTTGTTCTGCAAAGCTTGTTTTCCAATCTTTATACTTTTTGTTCATCCTTTATTACTCTGAGAGATAATGACATAGAATATGCTTTGTTAAGGTATTTGCTTAATTATTTTAATGTTATGTTAAATGGAACATTTATTCTTTTTCATTAATTTAGTTTTATTGAAATGCAATTTATATTTGACTTTTAGCCCTATACTTAACTTTCCTAAATGTGTTAGCTTGTAAATTTGATTTGTAGATTCCTTAAGGATTTTTATGCAATTGATTATGACCTCTCTGAACACAAAGTACTCATCTTCCTTTCTGCCTGCCTGTCCTAGTTTGCTTCTTTTTATTGTAAAGATTAGGATTTCTAGGATAATATGGAAAAAATATTAAATGATGTATTACTCTTTACTTGTGTGTATGTGTGAACGAGAGAGAGAGAGAGAGAGAGAGAGAGAGAGAGAGAGAGAGAATGCACAAGTATATGGATGCCCACATAAGCAGTTATAGGAGCCTGTGAGCTTGCCAGATGTGGTGCTGAGAATGAAACTTGGGTCCTGTAGAAGACCATCAAGTGCTCTTAACTGCTGAGCCACCTCTCCAGTCACTTAATCTCAATCTTATGAAGACAACATCCAAAGTATTTCTCTAATATTTCTTGCCCTGCTCATCCCTTTCCTTTTGTGACTTCCAACACATGTGTTCTACCTTTATTTATAATACTAAACTGTTGTGGATAGTCCTGTATTTTGATGCTAATTCCACTCCTCAAAGGAGCTGCAGATGAGGAGTTGCCTTGTGAACCTTCTCCCCACCTTAACTTTTCAAATAAAGGCTTGAGCCAATGATTGGGCAGGGGGAGGAGCTGAGAGTTTGGGGAGGAGAAAAGGATCGAGGAGGGGGAAGCTATGAGGGATCAACAAAGAGGCTGCAGAGAAGAAGCTCATGGCCTGGAGAAACTGCAAGTTATATGAGAAAATATAGATGGGAATAAAGTAGTGTAGTGGGAAATCTGCCCAATCTAGGCTTATAGCTTGTATTGTTACTGATTGAGTTGAGATTTCTTTTACAGGTAATTGGGTTGGAAACAAAGTAGCAACATTAAACTTTCTTCAATTTTTTAAAACATATTTTCTGAAATATATTCTGAATTTAAAACAAAATAAAAGAAACAAACAAAACCCTGGGGCTAGACAGCTCAGTGGTCAAAGTGCTTGCTCTGTGAGCAAAAGGACTGAAGCTTGGAGCCCCAGAACTAGTATTAGCCAAGTAGGCATAGAGGCAGGCCCACCTGTGATCCCAGAGCTCAGGAAAAGAGAATCTCCATAACAGCTTGGCTAGGAAGACTAGCTGTATCAGAGAAATCTGGACTTGATTGAGAGACTCTGCCTCGGAGAAGAAAGTGAAGGTACCCTGAAGGCAGATCCCTGATGTATGCCCAGACACATGCAAACACACATATACACACATGAAAAGAAATACTCCTATATTTAAGGTGCATAACTTGTACATTTGGACATATGTGTTTCTGAGACCAACTACCATAGTCCTGGTGAGAAACCCTTCTGTGCTTCAATGTCTGCATTTCATTTTCTCTTTCTTCAGACTATATAGACAATCCTTTGTCTACCTTCTGCACTACCCATCCTTTCTTCTGTCACCACCAGCCTGCTTTCCAGTGTCCCCAGCAAGCTGTCCATGACAGATGCTTTCCAGTGTCCCCAGCAAGCTGTCCACGACAGATACATTGTACAACTGGAATTTTACTTCCTGAATTCTTATTGCTTCCATGCCCATGCTGAGTTTCATTTCAGTTCTCTCATTTGATCTTAAAACATGAAATAATTAAGTCCCACTTTAAAGTCCTTACCCATGATTCTAACAGCTTCATGTTCTCCTGGCTGGTTTCTTCTGACTTCTTTTTCTCTGAACTATGAGTCACCTTTATTCTTAACCTATATGAAAAATCAACCTTCAGGGTGGGGGAGATAATAAAGGAGATACTGAACATGTTAAGTGATCTTCCTCAGTGGTCTTTATAACAACAGGCACTAAAGTTACTAATTAATAACTGAAGTTGAAGTCGTACTTGCTTGTCATATAAGAATGTGTCTATTTGGTTTTGTTCTTAATAAATCAAACATGCCATACTGCTGATTCCAGAAACAGTCTTTTTCTCCCAAGGGATAGCCCCTCCAGGGTTTTAATGGAAAGTCTGAAGTATTTACAAGACCTTCCAACTGGTAAGACTCAAAACTGCAAGTATCATCAGCATCTCTCTTCCTATGCAACTCAAATTCAAGTTCTGTTCCTTCATCATCCAGCAAGTTCTCCATGCTGGGTTCCCTGGAGTCTTTATGCATACACATTTCAAGAGGCAGTAAATAACTTAAGAGAAGCAAATTTCCAATATGGAACTCTCCTGTGTATTGCCATTTTGCTATGATATCCTTCCTGCTCAATGTCAAGAAGTCTGACAATCCTAAATATCTTCTCTGAAGCATAAGATAGTGGCTACTTTTTAAATTTCTAGCCATTCTCTGATGCCTTTGAAAGTGACTACACTACAGGGGGTAAAAAAACAAAAACAAAAACAAAAACAGATGTGCACCTCACACACTGTAGTTTCTCTCAGACCTGCCTTGTTAGGAAGTATGAAGGAACTTCTGATTTGGAAATGTATCTCTTTTTGGAAACTTACAGTCAGGTATGTATTCCAGGATAAGAGAGGTTTTCAAGAATCAATGAGGGTGACCTTAGCTGTAACTCACTACATTGGTGATATGGAACCTGAAGTGGCCACCTCCTGTAGCCAGGCAGGAACCCCAGTGGAACAATAGAGATACCAACACACCCACAAAACTTTCAACCCACTTTTATCCTTACTACAAGAAATGCAGGCATGGGGGATGGAGCAGAAAATGAGGGAATGGCCACCCAATAACAGGACTAACGAGACCCATCCTATGGGTAAGCACCAATCCCTGACACTATTAATGATACTCAGTTATGCTTGCAGACAGGAACAAGCTGTCCTCTGAGAGGCTCTACCCACCAGCTGATTCAAACAGATACACTCACAGCTGAACAGTGGATAGAGCTTGGGGACACTTATGGAAGAATAGGAAGAAGGATTGTGAACTCTAAAGGGAAAGACCAACAGAGTCAACTAACCTGGACCCTTGATGCTCTCAGAACATACGAGGGCTGGACCTAGGCTTCCCTGCATGTAGCAGATGTGCAGCTTGGTCTTCCTATTGATCCTAAACCTGGAATGGAGTGGGGGGCTATCCCCAAAACTGTTGCTTGTGCATGGGATATGTTCTAGCTGGACTGCCTTGTCTAGCCTCAACAGAAGAGGAAGTGCCTAGCCTTGCAGAGACTTCAAGTGCCAGGGTAGGTGAATACCAGGGGCTAAGGGACACGACTCAGAGAAGACGGGGAGTGGGGCATGGGGAAAGGATTGTGGGAGGGATGACTGGAAGGAGGGCAGTGAGTGGGACATAAAGTGAATAAGTTAAAAAAAATTAAATTTTAATTTTTTTGTAAAAGAAAAATTTAGATTATTTAGACGACTCCTCTCTAGAAAAGAATCTAGAAAATCTCTCTTTTCCTTTGGCATTTGGGTAACCATCTATCTTATTTGACATTACTGTTCCTAAAAGAAAGGTCAACTCCATTCCTGCCATAAATTCTTGTATCTTATCATATGGACACTATCTGTGATTTTTGGAATGACTTAGTAACTAATTCTGTAGACAGAAGGCTAACAGTATGAAAAGAATGTACGTAAAGGAGCAGAGCTCTGTGAAGTGTGGGCATAACACTAGTCAGCCGGGCCAATGCTATCTAGACCCACAGAACAAGAGAGCAAACCAGAATTTCCACAGAGAAGCAAATTGAAGGCAAAATACATTAAAATATACCTCTAAGATATATATACACTTCAAAATTTAAAAAAAAAAAAGAAAATTCACTTTGTCCTATTACCAAGAAAACATTTTAGTAACTATAAAATAGGATCTAAGTATAAACATGAATGACTACTACATGAGTGTCATTTTAAACAACCAGACTTTCAAACAACACAACTCATTAATCTCTCATTATTGTCCCTAGAGTTTTACTTCATGTATTTTGTAAATTTCACAGAATTTATTTCTAAGACAGATTACGCTGAAATTCTTGCTTGGGGTGAAGATGAAAAGGTAAAAGAAACATATATCTAGCCAAGTTGTTTCAAAAGATCAGACTTGGGCACATACACTTCCATCTGCGCTATTCCATGGCACCTAAGGGAAAGGCAATAAGGAAGTGAGCCGACAAGCAGGTATTAACGCACACAGCCCCCAGATCGAGCTCCTGGAGCAGGCTGAAGCCAGCTTTCATCTCACTCTGGTACATCTCATTACTCCACCTGTCATTAAACACCTAAATCATTATGTTCACTTATGCATAAATATAAGAAGAAAAGCTGAAAAATTAAACAATATCTTCAAAAACCTATTTCCCATTTGTAGTAATTCCATCCTCTTTTCAATATTGCATTTCTCTCCCTGACAAATCTCTCTAAACCAATTTTAAATTCTTTGTTGGAACAAGGCCAAACATAAATATACAAATACTGCTCCTTTTCCTACTACTGAAAATTACTTTGCACAGATCGGCTAACTTGGATTTTTAACAATCATCTTTGTATTATGCAAATTAATCTTTTGACATTTTCTTATAAATGCACTGATGGTGTTGATTTAGTTTCAATTCAAAAATCAGGGATTTCATTACCCTATAAAACATATCCAGAGTTCAACGTATTTAATGGGGGTTAAACAAAATGCAAACATTTAATGCAACATTAAGCATGTGAAATAAAAACTTGATTGCCTAAAGAAAGCATGCTATGCTGTTACCCTGGTGACAGGTTAAAAAAGGAATTGTGAGATGAATAGCTATATGATATGAAATTAAAATGTTTCACATTGAACAATCCGAAATGAATTGGGAAAGGTTAGAGTAGAGAAGAGAGAAATCAATTCTCCAATGGCAATGGTGAATGGGAGAGAAGAATGAATAGGATTTGCCAGTGGGGTGCACCAGCTGCCAAGTATCCTGCAGCCACAGAATTACAATAATACTGATGAAATGTGCACGAGCTTCTGCCATCAGGGCAGGGGAGACAGAGGCTCTCCCACAATAACAGGCTATTCTGACATCAAGCCCTTGCAGAACAACCAAACTGAAGAAAAATATTTTAAAATGTCATCTTTAGCAAATATTACAGATGTGTCACCTTACACATGATTTCATGCTTGGGATCTCTGTGATTTCTAACTCAGAGAAGACAGTCATTGTAAATAACTGAAAGCAATAGTAAAAAGCCAACAGGAGAATTACTGCATTAGTATTTTTCTCTCCTTGTCTCCTCTTGCTGCTTTTAATGGGTTGGTTACTCAAATGGAAGTGTGTATTTTCAAAGATGTTGTATGGCCACATGTGTTATGAAACATACAAAGTATTCAGCCAGCCATCTACACAGCAACTTCATTGTTGTAAAACATGACCTAGCTGAGATATAAATGAATCAAGTATGATATAAAAGTTGTTTTATTTCACAGGAGGTATAAGTATGATATAATATGACATATCTTTTTAAATACAGGAAACTAAACTTCCTCTAATGCAAACTACACAATAATATTGGCTATTTCTTAGAAAAGATTTTTACAAGGCTAATTTTTTCTGTGTTACTTTCCCCAATTAGCATTCAGTGGTTAAAATCCTACTTAAAACATGAAACTCACCCTCCAGGTGGAAACTTAAGAACAACTGAACAAATCACATCCAAGACCAGGAAAGGCAACAACTGCCTTTCAATAAGAAGAAAAACCTCAGATAATTGCATCTGTCAGGTAGAAATTATTAGGACATTGATTCTCCATTTTATCAGGAAGCCAGATGAGAAAAGAATGTGCAACACAGATGTCAACACAACACATAGAGGCAATTCAAGAGAATGTAATTTCCCCTTAGAGGACTGTGGTTAAAAGGGTTAAACTGGTTGGGGCAGGCTGTGTGGCTGGTCAGATGCCTAAGAGGTCACTCTAAGCCAGAGCACAGGGTAAGGCCACACACCAAACCACATGGTAGGCTGAGCTGCTTTCATCAATATTACCACAGTTCCTAAGAACATTTTGGCACTGAGACTTTAACATCTGAACTAGTAGTTATGGGAATGAAATAAACTCTGTGACCTGGTTCAGTTGAAACAGGCTCAGAGCAGAAGAAGCTGGAGAACCTGAAAGAAGCCAACACTGTTGTTGCTTAGACAGTAAAAGGTTGAAACAGTTTGGCAAAGCAGTTTGTGTCACTTGTTTGTACCTTACCATGAAGCTAGAACCAAACTCCTGGTACCTCACTAGGCCCTGCCCCCCGCCCCTCCCCCCTGCTGCACCATGACAACTGTTCACAGTTTAGTGCTGGGTGAAGGGGCCAAAACAACCAAAGCAACTCACAATTTCCAACCCTGAAAAATCTAACTACAGGAAATGCCATAAATCAGAGGCCTTTGATGGGTGCATTTTCAGTGCAGAAGAGATGTGGCAGTATACCCTCATGTCCTCATGCAAATTACCTCCCTATTATTCCCATTAGAACAAGATTTTCAACCATATGCTAATTTTAATAGTGCTAATGCATGGTTTTTCAAAACTACTATTTTGAAGAACAAAACATGTATTTGGCAATGTATTTGGCAAAATATTGACAATATAATGGTATATTTTTAAGGTGTCCTTTTAAGTAGAATGCTCCCTTTTCTATAAAATCAAAGTAAGGCACAAGACTTTATATATCTATGTAGAAGGCCAATCTGAGTCTTCTGCCTCCACCTCCTAATGGATTATAGGTCTGTTCCTGGCGTGTGGACTCAGCCATGCCTCACCCTCTACTCTCTTCTACTGATCTTTCTCAAAGTCTGTTGTTGTATCCTCCCCATCTAACAGAGATCAGTGCTGGAGAATTCCCAGGCCCACACCTTGGCTACTGCTATCTCTTAATGGTCTCCCAGCTTCCATTTTTTAACCAGGTTGCAAACTATTTCTAAACCTGAAGCCAAAAAATTTTGTTAGCACCCGGCTGAAAACCTGCAATGGCTCTTGACTCCACACAGGGTACAACCCTCAGTCCTAACTCAAGAATCACAGCTCTTCCCTGCCCCACTCAGAGGGAGCAGGGAGGGGGAAGGGAAGAAGAAAGCTCATGTCTTAGTTTCTATTGCTACAATGAAACACCATGGCCAAAAAGCAAGTTGGGGAGAGAAGAGTTTATTTGGCAGACACCTCCACATCACAACTCACCACTGAAGAAAGTTGGGATAAGAACTAGAACAAAGCAGGGACCTAGAAGCAGGAGCTGATGCAGACACCATGTAGGAATGTTCTTTACTGGCTTGTACCCATGGCTTACCCAGCCTACTTTCTTATAAAACCCAGGACCACCAGCCCAGGGGTTGCCCCACCCACAATGACGTGAGCCCTCCGCCATCAATCACTAATTAAGAAAATGCCCTACTGCAGGAACTCCTGAAGACATTTTCTCAACAGTGGTTCCCTCCTTTCAGATAACTCTACTTTGCGTTAAGCCGACATAAAATTATCCAGCACGTTATGAGAGGAACGTAAGAAGGAATGGAGGAAGGGTAGGAAAGAGGGAGGGAAGGAGGGCAAACAGGCAGGCAGGCTTGCAAGTAGTAATAAGTAGTCAGACTTGTGGAAACGAGGAGAAGAGTGGCAGTTCTGGGCCTACAGACTTTCAGTTCTGCAAGACGAAGAAGCTTTAGGGCTACTACAAACATGGTTGCTATAGTTGACACTACAAACCTAAACACTTGGAAATGGCTACAGTGATAAATGCCACTGTTTATTTAACACAAAATATAAAAACCATTAGTTCTTGTCTCTCTTCCTCTCTTCTCTCCTCCTCCCTCCCACCCCAAACAGTGTTTCACTATGTGGTTCTAGCCAGCTCGTTACTCACGATGTAGCCTACAGTATGCTCAAACTCGGCAATCCTGCTCCAGCCTCCCAAGTGCTGGGATTAAAAGTGCAAGCTACTATGCATGAACTCACTAGTTCTCTCTATCAGCAACAATTATAAAGTGGATTCCAAGTGAATTAAAGAGTTAAACATTGCTAATTTTTCTAATTGTTCCTTATAAGAGATTGTGAGTGCATCTTCTGGTGAGCTGTTAAAAGGGTTGTCTAGGGGTTTCTATTGCTGTGATGAAACACCATGACTAAATGGAGCTTGGGGACGAAAGGGGGTCATTTCACCTTTGCCTTTACCAGTGGTTCTCAATCTATAGGTCACTACTTTGGGAGGTAAATGACCTTTTCACAAGGGTTACCTAAGACCATTAGAAAATATATTTACATTACAATTCATAACAGTAGCAAAATTAGTTATAAAATAAGTAGTAATGAAAATAATTTTGTGGTTTGGGGTCACCACAACATGAGGAGCTGTATTAGTGTTGCATCATTAGGAAGGTTGAGAACCAGCTTATATAGTCTGTCCATAATCAAAAAAGTCAGGGCAGGAACTTTAGGCAGGAACCAGGAGGCAGGCACTGGAGCCAAGGACATGGAAGAGTACCACTTACAGGTTTGCTCCCTATGGCTTGCTGAGCCTGTTTTCTTATACCATCTAGTGTCATAAGTCCACTGGGCTGGGGACTGGGCCCACCCACATCAGTCTGGGTCCTCTCTTTCCAGTGATTCTCACCTATGTAAAGCTGATGAGATACCAGCCAGCACAAGGGCAAGGGAAGAAAGGCAAATGAACAGAGTAAGCCCAGTAAATTCTTATCTATCTACAATTAAAACACTTTCCTATGCCCAGAGTCAGCACTGACTCTCCAAGACCTTGAGACTAATGCAATGTGAGGACAGACAGAACTGCACTTGCCTCTTCTCGCTCCACTCAGCCCTGAGGACCAACCCCAAAAGAGGCCAGGGCTCTCTCTCTCTGCACCATACCTCTTCCTCACTTTTAAAAACTACAAGCATGTCTTCTGCTCAGGGAAGGGAGAGTTTGCCATTGAGCCACCATTCCCTCTGTGATAAGTTTCACAGCTTAGCAGAAAGCACACATGACAGCTTCAGAGCCACAAAATTTTACAGAGGACAAATTACAGGGAAATGCAGACAGAGGGGATTGAGTGGTTCTGTCGAGGCAGGCGGGCCTTCTCAGGAGGCCCTGAGAAGCCTGAGGGGCAGAGCTGGGCCTGTCCAGGGTAAGAGAAGTTCCCCTAACTGCTCCACAAGCATTATCTCCAGCTGAGGGCAGCAGGCATTTCGAGCAGATATAAACATTACCAAAAGGGACTAAGGGATTATCATTATTAGTTTTGCTTCTAGCAAATATCAATTAGTTCCACAAACTACTAGACCAAAGCACAATGCTAGTAAAATTATTTCATATAAGAGAATATGTTCCTTTAACAGAGCTTTTAATATACACTTCTGCTCATAAAATGCTTTTAATTTTAACTTTATTTTGGAACTAAGGATAGAGCCCAAGGCCTCAACTCTGAGTAACACGTGTAAGCCCCAGAGTGTTCAGAATGATGGAAGTACATAACTACAAAGCAAATCAGTGTACATACATGTAAGAAATTATGTTATATAATTATGCACACAGACAGGTATCCCAAGAAGCATACTATTGTTTCTGCCATTAACTTTTCTCTTTTTTTTCCAGAAATGCCCCCTATCACTTTACTATCTAAATACTGTGGTACATGGTAATATCTTTTTCCAAGTCATAAATGATGAAAGAGTAAAAACCACAGAGAAATTGGGAAAATACAATCAGCGGCCAACACAAGCAAGCCAGAGGAAGAGCTGCAAGCTACTGGTTTGGAAGTGAAAACATTATATGAATACACCCATGGCAACATGATAGAGCCACACCTGGAGGGTGACATGCTACTCCATTCCCAATCCAGTTATAAACACAGCCTCAGAAGCCAGGCTGTGACCTCAGCTTGGAGGAGGCAGGCCACAGTAAGCATGCAATAGACTCACTTTAGAGTTTCTACTGTAAATTGTAGTGCTGATTTTAGAACATTTTGGCTACTGAATGAATGGCAAGTTCCACAGAAAATGAACTCACCAGAAAGGAACAATTACTTGTTGCATGGGAGATATTTATATGCACAATTATCTGCTTAACTGAACTCTGACCTATGCCTTTCACTAATATTCTTCCCACTTATAGAAAAACAAGGAGTTCAACAATAAGACATGCAAAGTTATAAGGCAGCAATGCACAGACTTACAATTTAGGATAAAAACCCTGCAGAAGTCAAACACAAAGGAAGATAGACCCTGAATGCAGCACCCAAAGCTTTCTGATAGAGATACTTGGTGCACTTGTGTGCAGGGGTGTAAGTGACAAAGTACTTGTCTATTTGCGTGTGTAAATTTCCCTCAAAACATTAACAAGAGGGGCAGCTGAGAGATGGATAGGGAGGAAACTAGGGGAGAGTCCTATGGCTTGGAAGCTGAGGAATGATTAGACGAGGCTCCTTATAAATTGCAGGTTTTTAAAGACCTCTAAAATGTAGCAGTGTTTCCAAAGAATAGCTAGTAAATAGTCGTAACATATTACTGTGGGTTTTTAATCACATGAGATTAAGAGGTAGAAATGTAGCTGTGGTCTGGGTTTAAAGCTCGTATAGAAAGCAATGCACAGGAAGTTTCATGTTAAGTGTGTTACTAGGAATGATCTAATCAAATTGAAAGCACTGCAATGTTTAAAGTGGCTGTTAATGGCGTGTGGGATTACACCTGGTTTTCCCTTCTCATACTTTAACTGCTCTTCAGAGTCTTACCCAGAATGAATGAGCATATTTATTTCTTTTAGAAAAGCCAACGCAGATACTAAAAATCACATCACTTCCTCTTCAACTACACTTAGGGCTTCTGAAGTAATAACAATCCAAATGGTTATTTGGATTACCAAAAAAATGAGAGCAGAAATATCATAGTTATCCAAAAAGTAACCACAAACCTCATGAGGTTAAGATTCTCCTGTGCACACCCCATGTTACAGCAGCACTGTCCCACAGAAGCCAGGGGAACAGGGCAGCCATGATGAAAGGGCTCATTGTGTTCCCAAAGCACATAGCCTTGTACCACATGTGGATACTGAGCACTTGAAATACAGCCAGGGTGATGGAGAAACTGGGTTTTAAGTTTAATCTTAAGAACACATGTGGCTCTGGGCTTCCATACTGAACTGCAAGGCAATCAAGGAGAACAGTCATCAGATTTGCAGCTCTCCCGTCAATCATCTGAAATTTATTGAACCATTACCTCTCCCCTCTCTCCAGATATCTACTGATTCATTAGTCCTAAAAAGACGGTACCCTGAGCTTCTAGCACTTCCTCCAAAGAAGCAGCATGAATGAGCCATGTTAAGTACTAAGATGCAAGTACACACAACTTTGTTACTTTCTACCTCCTCAGAGGCCGTGGGACTCTGACCTGTGTTGCGCAGAACTATTTGGTGGCTTTCCACCATCATCCCACTCTCTCGTTCCTTTTATGGAAAAGCAAAAAGAAAGGAAATTAAAGTAATACAGTTTCAGAGACACTGTGGCTTCTCTTGTAAGGGTTACTCAGCAAGCACAGCTTTACGGTCAATGACATCACTGCTGACAAACAGCACTGCCCATGGCTGTTGTTCTTACCCTAGTAGAAGGTGTTTCCCCTTTCACCTGGGTCACCAGAAAGTTGGATTACAGACAACTGTCTCAACCTGGTGTTAATTCCATCCTGCAGCTTCCAATTTCTGACATGTTTTAACTATCCAGATTGGTTCCTAATACTGTATAGTGAATACTTTTCAAGACTAGCAAATTAATAAAACAAAAATAACCAATGCAAGCTAAGTTGAACAGAATTCCCAATAAATATCGGAGTGGGTTCCTACCTCTACTGATGTCTAAATTAGACATTTAAGATACTCTTTTCCAAGTTTTTGTTTTTTTTTTTTTAAGTTAGACGAATGCACCCACAGCACCACATTAAACAGTGAGTTTACTGTACTTCTCACGAGGCCCTGAGAAGATCAGGAACCAAGATCAGCAATGCCTTTACTGGCACGTGTCTATGCAGACAAGACAATCCTGAGCATTTTCTGCCCCTTCACTCCATACCTTGAATGTTCTTGAAAGCGCTGTGCTCGTAGCTGGGATGCCACAAACACGGATGATGCGATGGCCAATAACTGGTCTCTCTCACTCTGTGTTAACATGTGCCCTGTAGGAAATGAATCAACAGTCATATCTGTGACATCAACATCTGCACCTCCCTCTTAGAGTCATCAGTCAATCAAACAACATCTTCACCTCCCTCTTCCAGTTATCAGCCAATAAGAGAAGAACTTTACCAGGAACCTATAATAGACTCGGGATTGTACAAGAAGCAGGTGATGGGGTATAAGAAAGCTCAGTAAGAAAAAAACTCCCAAGCTGTGCTCACTGGAAGAAGATTTATTTTGTTTTGTTTTCTAAGTTTATTCATTTTCCATCCAGAATACCAGAATATTGACATTCTTGGAAGCTAATTTCCAATTAGCACTTAACACTTGTTATTTTTACACAAAAACATGAATTAAATTTTCGTAGAAGCTTCTTATCTAAACACCTATTTCAAACTTTACTCATGTATATTAAAGATCAAGAAATTACCAGCTTTCCTAAAGCTGTGACTGAGTATCAGTGCCTTTTATTATAAAAATTAAGAAAAGCCAATTCCAAAATGTACAGTCTGGCTACTCTGCATTGTGAGCAATGAAGTGTTAAGGACAAACATTGAAGGTGGCTAAAATCTCTCTGTAGCAGCTGGCAGAAAGGCTGGTTGATATATGGTTGGTCCCTCCTCTGTACCTTACCACCAGCCCTGTCTATCTGAACTCTTAACTACTGGGACATGTTAATGTTTATTGAATCTTTTAGAGAAATAAAACAACTGCTTAGTTTATAAACTATTAAAATAATAAAACCAGGGCTTTTGAGCTGGTTCAGTGGTTAAGAGCATGCATGGCTCTTGAGAGTCTGGTTCCTAGCACCCAGGTTCAACAGCTCAAAGCTTTTTATTTTTATTTTATTTATGTGTAGCAATATCCCTGCATATGGGTGTGTACACATGAATGCAGGTGCCCATGAAAGCCAGAGGTATTGGAGCTTTTGAAGCTGGAGGTATAGAAAGTTATAAGTCACAGACATTAGTTTTAAGAACTGAACTTGTTTACTCTGGAAGAAGAGCAAGTTCTCTTGACTGCTGAGCCATTTCTCCAACCCCAGGAAAGAGATTTAAATAGGTGAAGAAAACAAAACAGCTGTAAATGGGAAAGCCAGACGAATATCTCTAGGAAGCACAGCCGCTTCTCACACCGGTTTCCTGTCATCACTCCTCATCCATAAGCTTACTTCTAAGGAAAGTGAGGACAAAAGGCCAGAAGTGTTCTACAGAAGCAGGTTGATGCTGTTCAAGAACATGAACAAGACCATGTTTTTCTAGCATGAAAGACTCAAAGAAAATAAAGGCATGCTTTTCCTGCCTCTATGTATGTGTCAGGAGGCAGCCCAATCATTCAATTAGCAAATTTCTCTCTTCCACAATTTTTCTCCATACCAAAATTCAGTTAGCCCCAGGGGCAATGGTCTAGCTTCTGACCAGACTCACATGCCCAACTGCCTTGCAGCAGGTAACTGACTCCACTGGCAGAATTGTGTAAAAATAAATGGGTGTCAGAGATGGTCGGATAATGCAGAGTCAGTAGTTAGCCCATCTTTTGAGAGCACTGAAGCAACCACACTGTCCGCCACTAGTCATAAGACAGCAATCACATGGTACAGTAGGTATAGTTGGAGTTCTGAGCTAAAGAATTCAGTAGGCATACAAGTTTATTTGAAAGAAATAAAGTGACTTGAGCATCATTTTTTTAAATAAACTTAAAAACACTCAGAATGTAAATATAATTATTTTTCAAGATCTGTACCACATTCTTCTACAGAAAGGTAACTCATGAAATGGAACGGTGTGGAAAACTCAAGCAATCCATCCACTCCTGTTGGGACAAATCCAAACACTGAATGAACCATTACACAAAGTGGGAGCTCATGTCTGATTCCTGGAAAGACACCCTGGTTGATTTCATAAGCCACAACCCTGTAGGCCATGGCATGTCACTGACCTTCTTCTGACACTGGAACAAAGATAAAAAGACTCTCATGATCTTTTCTAAGCATTCTCACAAAAATAAGAGACTTATTTTTCTCTTACTTCCTAAAACACCTAGAAGAAGAGCTCTCCAAGTGTGTCTCAGAGAAGACTTGGGGCCTTAGAAGCCCTGCACAGGCCAGCAAAACTAGAGAAATTTTTCTATCTGCTTTTTATTGACTTATTTTCAAAGTGAAGTATTTCTGTATTTCTTCCTGGAGTCTACTTATGGTTTCAGACCCCAGCATGCAGACTATGTGATGACTTCATTGCTCCAATGTCAACACCTAATGGATTAATTATGGTTGTTTACAAATGAACCAGCAAGTATGCTCCAATTTATCAGTAACATACTAAGATCAGTAGATACACAAGCTTTTTGGAGCACAAGAGGACTAATGGATTTCATGGGGACTTCCAGTAACGGTGGGTCTATCCTCAGCCAGACAGAGAGCAGAGAATATAACACAGGGACATCCTTTCTATGTTCAATCAAATTCTTACAAAAACTATGATAACACAAATGCATATTCTGTGTCCAACCATATGCTCACAAAAAATCAGCAGCTTCTCAAAGGAAAACAGATAATCCTGAAATAGCTTTTGAAGGGGGTTGAAGTTAAAGTATAACAAGGTGCCAGAGAAAGAGATCCAAGATGCTCATACTGGTCAACTGAAATTACAGTTCTTAAAATAGCTTGTTCATATTTTTCCCTTTAATTTCAAATCAAAGAAAATTTGCTTTTCAGCACTTGAACATAAAAAGTCAACAAGAACAATTTCTTGTGTATCCTATTTTTAAATTTTTAGATTCAGTCATTTCAAAGTTCTAATCTAAGGACCTTTTGTAAAAGTGCCCTCAGTTACAAACAAATTTGGGGAAAAAAACAAATGTAAAAGAAAATTGTAATGCAGTCAAAGTGACCAGCACTTGCCTATGAACAGTGCTGAGATCAGGCCAGATAGAAAACAAATGAGTAACCCCAACGGCACAAAGTGACCTGGACCCAGACATATTAAGAAGATCCTAGACTGGCTTCTCTTGCCACTTCCCGCTGTCTCTCAGGCACATATATTAAATAATCAAAGATGATATCTTAGCGTAGCTGAGACTTGCTTGGGTTCCACCTTCTGGGGAAGGTGAAGGACAGGAGATAGTAGCCACTCAGAGGAGGAGAAACTGGCATAACAATAACCTCAGGGAATAAAATGGGAGGGAGGTGTTGGGAATGGCCAATAAGGTGTGTTTGCTGAACATCTTACAGGCCATCTGAGGAGACACTATTGAAAAGTCTGTGGCCTATGAACTGGAATCCCAGCCTAACCCAAGAAATCCTCACTCTGTAATTGAAAACCCTATTATCAGGGCTTGAGATGAAGGTTGCTGTTCCAGCCTACTATGTACAAAGCCCTGTACTCTGTCCCAAACATTGAAAGAAAAATATAACTAAAGCACATATGAGTTCACAGAGACTGTGACAGCATGCATAGGACCTGCAAAATTCTAGCCAGACAAGATCCAAGCAAGGAAAAGGTGAAGTAGGAACAGAGTCACACCCCCTAACCAAGATGTTGTTTGCAACTGATAGGTGCTGGAAGAGAAAAAAATATCAGTTTTCTCCAATGGAGTGACGCTGGGTATATCAACCACACTCCAGAACAAGTCTTAGGCTCAAGAGTTGTTAACTAACACAAACTAGAGTCCATGGTTTTTGTCTGAATTTTGTTGTGGTGGTGGTAGTGGTGATGGTGGTCTTATTTTGTTTTCAATCATTTTGGGTTTTGCTTCTAGAAAGATTAAGAACATAAAGTTGGATAGAAAAGGAAAAAATGCAACAACAACAACAAAAAAAAACTAGAGTCAGTTCCCAACTTAGTTGTTTTAGTGTAGCTTCTCTGAGCCTAATGAAAATGAGAGCTGAGACTGAGTCATTGTAAAAGACTCTTCTGGCAAATTATGAAAGTCAACAAGGCAGGATTTCTGCCACTTGAAGCACAAGAGTCTATGCTGGCAATTCCTTACTACAAAGAAAATGTAGTTAAATGTCCAGTGGAAAAGTGTGCTCTGTTCTAAAGTCAATTTCTTAGCTAAAGTAAATTTACAATACTTTACATAATTTTAAATGTGCACTAAGTATAGTCACTAACTCAAACGAAAGATTTTAAATGCCTATTTTGCTCTCCCACAGATTACTTGCCCATATGTACATTCATGTTCATGTAACCACATGTGAATACAAATGCTCAGATACATACATAAAATTTGTTCTGAGAGCTGACTCAAGGGACTACTTTTTCCTTCTGCCCACGAGTTCCTATCATGTTACCAACACAAATGAATTATCTGGACAGACATGGAACCATATGGAAGTTCTGAATCTACTTCACAACTCACCCTCATAGCTTCTGAACTTCAGTAAAGAGAATAAAATATTAGAATAAAACAGAGTGAGTTGTTTATCTAGATATGTGTATAGGTGACTGAAAATTTCCAAAGCATTCCTTTTATCGACCATGGATAAGATTTTTTCATTGATTAAACAAGTGTTTATATAGTGTCTCCCATGAGTTGTTACTATGAGATGGTAGGAAGCAATGGCCTAAGTGGTTCTGACCTCAGGTTAGCAAATGTTAATGTTAAGAAAAATAATCTAATGAATTACTATTACTATTCATTTTAGGAGTACAAATAAAAGAAATTCTCAGTTTTTCAATACTAATGGTAAAATTCAGAGAACATTCAAATTGTCTATTTTCAATTTAATTTACAAAGCCTTATTGTGTAGTCTGAACTAAAACCACTTTGTAAATGTGTTCAACAGTCAACTCCAGGATGCTGAGCTGACTATTCAAGTTACTTTCTGTACTAAAATGTGTATTTTGTTTTGTTTTATATTTAATTTGATGGTGTCAGGGATCAAAATCCAGGGTTGCACACATTCTCACCAAGAGCTCCTAATCTACACCCCAACCCCCTGAAATACTTGAAATCTTTGAATCAGCCTTTGTATCCCAACTCACTAGGGATTTATGTCTAGATATTCCTAGAATCCCAATTAAATCACTGGTTTCTACTGATGCTGACCAGGTCTTTAATACTCTATCTCCAACTTGATAAAAAAAAAAAAAAAAAACTTTCTTCTGAAACTTAGAAACAATCTCTGACAACTTGTCAGTGTTAAATTTAACATAAGGATATTTTCTTCATTCAAAGTACTTTTTTTTTTTCATTTAAAGCTGTCATCTGGGAGACTGTTCTCTGAGCTCCATATGCACCACAGCTGGAGTGCTCCTAGACTCTACATATGAGCACACACTACTACACATACATTTTTTTGTTGTTGTTGTTTTGCTCTTAAGAAAAAAACTGAAGATAGTTACATTCATGAATCGACCATGCATACTCAAAAACATGAATGTTAATGGTCAAGAATAATTCAAAAATATAATACAAGTGGAAAAGAAGCCAAAAGACCTTCACTCATAATAGAAAAGTTGTGTGTTACAAATAAGAATAAAATTAACCTGATGTAACTCAACAGACTTCTGAGAACTAACTAGCTCAGCACATACATATACATACCTTTGAAGCCATCAGGATACACATCAGAGAGAAACTTGGTGCTGATGTCCCCTTTCACAAAGCGTGTGTTGATTATCACCTCCCGAAGCAATGGGATGTTATGTGTAACACCTACAAACAGAATTCCAGACTGAATTGAAGAACTGATAAAGCCCTTGTCATACAAGCATAAGGACCTCTTTCACTCCCATGTGACAATTGCTGAGTATGACTGCACACCTGTGATGCCGTGTTGGGCAGGCAGAGACAGGAGGATCCCTGGAGCCTGCCTGCCAGGTAGTCTAGTCAAAAAGTCAGCTGCAGGTTAGCGAGACATTCTGTCTCCAAATAAGGTGTAGAGCCACTAAGAAAGATACCAACATTGACCTGTGACTTACATTCATTCTCCCTCTTTCTCTCTCTCCCTGCCTCCCTCCTTCCTTCTCCCCTTCCCCCCTCCTCCTCTCTCCTCTCCCTTCTCTCCTTCTAAGGAAAACCAAATTATTGGTCTCTCTTACCTTTTTAAATAAAATAATTTAAAAACAAAAAACAAAAAGAAACCACCCACTCAAACAGATCCATTCCCCACCCTACTTGCAGCTAGGTGTGATGACTAATTCCTAAACAGAGAATTCAAGCTGAAGTAATGTGTTCAATACCTTTCTTTCATTTCCTCCTCTTAGGGGCTTCTGGATGTGACAGGAACTTCACTTTAGCAATGTAAATGAAGCAAACCAACCCCTAGTCTGCTTGTCTGTCTACCTTTGTGCACATGTTTATCCCCTTAAATGACCTCACTATCTGGAAGGACCAACAAAGTAATTGCAGCAACACCAAATACAGTTGTACATTTCTATAGCATCCATACTATAGTATCTAGACACCTTGGTTATAGTATGTTACCATGAACTTGAGATTTCCATATGGGTTTATCTTTCCAAAATGACTATCTATCCCTTGGCTAATCAATTTTTTCTATGCATCTCTTTATTCTAGACAATATTAACAACCTATGTAAATGTGAATATCTCTGTTCCCAACTCAAAAATTACTATATATCTAAACTGGATAAAATCCAATTCTCAAACTATCCCAACCTACCTTAAAAATTTACATCAAGAGCCAGAGTTCTAGTCATAATATTATTCCTTTATACAAAAATTCCATAGATGGAGTTATTCTCTTTAGAGGATGATATAATACATCACCTTTGTATTACATGTCTATAAGAAATGCACCCCAAGGCAACAATTTATCTCATAGTCAAAAATTGCTGATTCAAAAGGGCTTATACTACCTAGAAACATCTATATGCCTGGAGTATGCCTGGGTATATTAGACACATACAAAGGCTTTTAATTAAAAACAAAACAGTAACAGCAAAAAAAACTCACTTTCATTACTAAGGTAACAGAAGGTCTACAACACCTCTGATGGCCTAAGGAATCACTAGTAACAAGGTGGCATTCATTTACAAAGACATAGCATTTGATAAGATACTTAAACAAACCAAAGGGGCAAGAATTTTTAAAAGCTTTTTGAAAAGGGTGGTGACATAAAAGGGTTCAACAACTAGATTGTGTATTATATGTAGACAAAATCAAAGCACTTGAAGAAAGGATCTCATTTGCCAGAGAGACATCTGTGCACAGGAAATGAGCCCAGCAAGGTTCAGAAGAGAAATGTGGAGGAAGATATGGAGATGGGAGCTTGAGGTCTGGAAAGGAAAAGGAATTTTACTTGTTTTGAGAATTATGACAAGGTTGGAGAGATGTCTCTTAGTTAAGAGCAGTTGTTGCTCTTGTAGAAGAACTGGGTTCAGTTCCCAGTACCTACATGTCAGCTCACAACCACTCAAAACTTCAGTTCCAGAGAACCTCTTCTGAACTCCATGGGTACCAGGCACATTCATGGTATACACATATACATACATGCATACATACAAAACACTCATACACATAAAATAAAATACTTCTTTTTAAAATCAGAGAATTTCACTGTATACAAAGCAAATGGTTGCTAGTATGCATTTGTGTGGAGAGGACTGTCAGGAGGGAATGCAGATCAAAGATGGTGAATAAATGCAGCCAATGCAGCCCAAAGTCTAATGTTGCATTCAAGGCACAACAGGGCACAGGAAAAAGTCACTGTCCCTCCAGAACAATGAGAATGGTGGTAAGAAGCAAGGCAAAGAGAAGTAGGTTTATGCATTCTGAGACAGGAGACTGCACGGGGTAGGATGAAGGTAGCAAAGCACATCCTTCACAGCTGCACAATGTACACAGCAGCTGGCTGACAATGTCCATGGAGAAAAAGAAGTGGAGCTTAAGAGAAGTAAAGGATTTAGCCACAGACTGAGTGGCTGAGTTGATGTCAGGGACAGGACTTAAGTCATGAATGTCCTCATCTTGGGTTCTACAGCACAACAGAAGGTTCTTCAACTGATATGGAGAGCTTATAAGAATGAACACGCACTTCACTTTGAGCAAGGCAGATAGACGCCTATGAGAAGACAGGCTGAGACTGTCTGAATGATGCTCAGTCTATTACATGCACAGTAGTAGAAGGTAATGTGGATTCAAGCCCTTCCAGGACCATCAAGAAAAGGAATCAAGAACAGCAGGAACAGCAGACACAGGCAGGATGAAATCAGCACTGCACACTGCCACAGGGACTACAGTACAGGTCAGCACTGCACATTGCCACAGGGACTACAATACAGGTCAGCACTGCACACTGCCACAGGGATTACAGCACAGATCAGCACTGCACACTGCCACAGGGAGTACAGTACAGATCAGCACTGCACACTGCCACAGGGACTACAGTACAGGTCAGCACTGCACACTGCCACAGGGACTACAGTACAGGTCAGCACTGCACACTGCCACAGGGATTACAGCACAGGTCAGCACTGCACACTGCCACAGGGACTACAGTACAGATCAGCACTGCACACTGCCACAGGGACTACAGTACAGGTCAGCACTGCACACTGCCACAGGGACTACAGTACAGGTCAGCACTGCACACTGCCACAGGGATTACAGTACAGGTCAGCACTGCATATTGCCACAGGGACTACAGTACAGGTCAACACTGCACACTGCCACAGGGACTACACAGTACAGGTCAGCACTGCATACTGCCACAGGGACTACAGTACAGGTCAGCACTGCACACTGCCACAGGGACTACAGTACAGGTCAGCACTGCACACTGCCACAGGGATTACAGCACAGGTCAGCACTGCACACTGCCACAGGGACTACAGTACAGATCAGCACTGCACACTGCCACAGGGACTACAGTACAGGTCAGCACTGCACACTGCCACAGGGACTACAGTACAGGTCAGCACTGCACACTGCCACAGGGATTACAGTACAGGTCAGCACTGCATATTGCCACAGGGACTACAGTACAGGTCAACACTGCACACTGCCACAGGGACTACACAGTACAGGTCAGCACTGCATACTGCCACAGGGACTACAGTACAGGTCAACACTGCACACTGCCACAGGGACTACAGTACAGGTTAGCACTGCATACTGCCACAGGGACTACAGTACAGATCAACACTGCACACTGCCATAAGGACTACAGTACAGATCAGCACTGCATACTGCCACAGGGACTACAGTACAGGTCAGCACTGCACACTGCCACAGGGACTACAGTACAGGTCAGCACTGCACACTGCCACAGGGATTACAGTACAGGTCAGCACTGCATATTGCCACAGGGACTACAATACAGGCCAACACTGTACACTGCCACAGGGACTACACAGTACAGGTCAGCACTGCATACTGCCACAGGGACTACAGTACAGATCAACACTGCATACTGCCATAAGGACTACAGTACAGGTCAGCACTGCACACTGCCACAGGGACTACAGTACAGGTCAGCACTGCACACTGCCACAGGGACTACAATACAGGTCAGCACTGCACATTGCCACAGGGACTACAATACAGGTCAGCACTGCACACTGCCCCAGGGACTACACTATTGAGCAGCACTGCACACTGACATCGGTATTATAATACACAACGTGCACAAGAAATAACAACCCCCGGGAGGAAACAAATTCATAATATGAAGTGCAGTAATGATTTCATTCAAAAAGAGAAAAGTAATTGTTCTTAAATGAAAATTAACAACTCAGTTTGTCCTTTCACAAGACACTCTCCCCAAGCTGCCACTGAAATAGTAGGTAACTTAAGTGAGACAATCTAACTTCTACAATTATTACTACAGTTAATAAAATAAAATGTTTGCCAACATATGTAATATGTCACACATAACTTAATTGTGTTTTCTTTTATAGTCTAATCCAGGTTTTCAGCCCTCTCTAAGGCTAATACCTGAACAGTTAGCACAGATCTGCCTTCAGATCATAGTTTAAAGATGCAATTTAGGATAATTTGGACAAAATAAAGTTACTTTGTGATACTAATATCTAAAGTACGGAAATGAATGTAAGTAACATTCATTTATGAATGAATGAATGAATGAATGAATGAATGAATGACACATTAGCGTTTCATTCCATATTCACAGTTGAAAGGGGGTAGTGGCTTTAGGAAAAGTAAACTGAAAGGACTGTGAACAAGTATGTCTTACATCCAGGATATCAAACAACAGAGCCAAGCACACAAATGGGTATCTGTTTTGTTGTTGTTGTTGTTGTTGTTTTGTTTTAGCATTTTCCTGCTATTCCACTCCTGGGCATATGCCTAGAAGATGCTCCAACATGTAATAAAGACACATGCTCCACTATGTTCATAGCAGCCTTATTTATAATAGCCAGAAGCTGGAAAGAACTCAAATGTCCCTCAACAGAGGAATAGATACAGATAATGTGGTACAGAATGGAGTTCTACTCAGCAATTAAAAGCAATAAATTCATAAAATTCTTAGGCAAATGGATGGAACTAGAAAATATCATACTGAGTGAGATAACCCAATCACAAAAGAACACACATGGTATGTCCTCACTGATAAGTGGATATTAGTCCGAATCTCGGAATACCCAAGATACAATTCACAGACCAAATGAAGCTCAAGAAGGAGGAAGACCAAAATATGAAGACTCTGGTCCTTTTTAGAAGGGGGAACAAAATACCCATGGGAGGAGAAACAGAGACAAAGTGTAGAGCAGAGACTGAAGGAAAAACCATCCAGAGACTACCCCACCTGGGGATCCATCCCATATATAGTTACCAAACCTAGACATTATTGTAGATGCCAACAAGTGCTTGCTGACAAGAGCAAGTAGTCAGTCTTGCTATAGTAGTCTCCTGAGAGGCTCTGCCAGTGCCTGACAAATACAAAGGGGGATGCTCTCAGCCAACCATTGAACTGAGCACAGGGTCCCCAATGGAGGACCTAGAGAAAGGACCCAAAGAGCTGAAAGGGTTTGCAGCCCCATAGGCAGAACAACAATATGAACCACTCAGTACCCCCAAAGCTCCCAGGAACTTAACCACCAACCAAAAAGTACACATGGAGGGACCCATGGCTCCAGCCACATATGTAGCAGAGGGTGGCCTTGTTGGACATCAATGAGAGGAGAGGCCCCTTGTCCTGTGAAGGCTAGTTTCCCCCATGTAGGGAAATGCCAGGACAGAAAAGCAGGAGTGGGTGAGTTAGTGAGCAGGGGGAGGAGGATGGGATGAAGGAGTTCAGAGGGAAAACAAGGAAAGGGGATAACATTTGAAATGTAAATAAAGAAAATATTTCATTAAAAACAAAAACAAATTTTAAATTAGCATACAAAGTTTCAGGTGCTCTAACAGCCTCACAGTACACCTTACAGCTGCCATCCCCTCCTCCCCTCTGTCTTCAGTCTCCTTTCTGCTTTCCTGTCATGTAGGTCCTTTATGCCCTGCCCCATCACCTCAGAACTTCTCTCTACATTCTCTTTGTCTCCCTTCTGGCTTCATCCACTTTTACACATGTTTATAAACACACATACTACAAACTAAGGTGGTCATGATAAGTTGGTCAAGAAGATGGGGTTGGTGTTTATCAGAGTCTGGGTCACCTCCTTAATATAACTTTTTCCAACTCCATCCATTTCCCTAAATTTTTCATAATTTCATCTTTCTTTACAGCATAGTAAAATTTTATTATATCTATATGTATTACACTTTAAGCACACATTCATCTATTGATGGGAATTTAGGCTGTTTCCATTCCCCTGAAGAATTTATTTTAATCTTTTTTAAATTACATAGTAGATACAGCATGAAAAAACTTAGATTTCACTAAATTTCAAGAATAAAATTAAAATTCAAACATATTTGTTCTTAAAGTTCTGTGAATAACAAACCACATACTACTCTATGTGAAATCAAACTATTATCTGTTTTCTTTTTGTACAGTACATAGTAAAATAACCCTTTTTTTCCCATATATGGCTATTAGCACAGCTAGCTGTTCCAAGAACTAATGTCCAGGAACTAGTTCTAAGGCTAAATCAATAATAATCAGAAAACTGTTCCATACACATAAAGCTAAAACATCAGCTGGAAGGGACGGTGCAGATGAGAGGTACCACTGTGCACTGAGGCTGCATGCTATACATGTCCCTGAAAAGACAATGACATCGGAGTGAAGTCCCTGTGTAGACAGTAAGCAGGCAGTATTCTTTGAGAGTTTACAGCCTCAGTAATATTATTAATCACATACTTACAAAAATTATGACTCAGAGTTTTAGACTGGGAATTGGGGTGATCTGTGCCAGAGTTCACCAGGTCCCATCTGCATGGGAAATCATGACCAGGATACAGAGGGAGGCCCCTGGAGCAGCCTTCTGACTGCCTGCTGGTTCCAAAACAGCAGGCCAGACACTAGCTGTGCACTCCACCAGGATCAAACAGAGGCTGAGGCCACCGCTTCTTTCATGGGGACTTGGAAATTAAGTTTAATGTAGGTATACTGTGCTCTAAAGTTTCTTTAAAGCTTTTAGAGTTTAGGAACACTAATTTCTCTAGTTTTTCTTTTACAAAAGTTTACAGGCAATTGGGGAGTTGGGGAGGGGGATGTCCACATTCGACCAATGAAGTAGTTACTTAACAATACGGTAAATTTCTTTTCCTTTCTTGCCCTTTACAAAAGCTTTAAAGTCATCTGTCTGTTAAAATTCACCAGGTAAAAAAATAAACATCAAAGATAATGGTGGGAAGGGAGATATTTTTTAAAAGAAAAAAACACTATTCTGTAATAATTTCAGAATCTTAGGAAGTTGGCAAAACTAGTATAGATAATTACTGTTCACCCTTGACCCCAGGCTCTGAATCTGGGGGCAGCTCACACATGTCTGAGCTTGATTCTCTATATGTATAGACCACAGACCACACAAGTCATTTTTAATGTAAACATTTGAAAGTAAGTTGAAGACAGAATAGCTTCTAAATATCTTCCTGTACGTTTCCTAAGAGGAAGATAAGTCTCCTCTTCGATCACAAGTGTCTATTTAATCTACAAACTTGATTCATATTTCTCCAGTTGCCCCATTGATGACTTTTACTACAAAGGAAAGCCTTTGTTGTACCGGTCCAGGATCGAGTGCAGAATCCTGGTACACTGAGTGGTCCCAGGCACTCTTTGATCTAGAAGCTGCTGGCTTCTCCTTGTGCTTATTGACCTTGACACCTCTAAAGATCACAAGCTATTTATTTTGTAGATTATCTTTCAAGTTGGTATGTCTGATTTTTTCTCATGATAATATTCAATTTACCTATTTTCATTTGTGTGTGTGTGTGTGTGTGTGTGTGTGTGTGTGTGTAGAGGGGGTGGGAATTATCATGATAGACACAGACATGGGTTACCACATCGACAGTGGCAATCCCTGGCTGCTTAACATTGCTAGAGTGAAGCAGTTCCCATGGTACTTATGAAGTATATTACAAAGGGGCATCAACAAGCTATGCTATTCCTCCAATTTCCCCATTAACTTCAGCATCTGCTGACTTTTTTATAGTTTATATTCTCGGCTTAGCACTTTCTCTACATGGATTAAAATCTATGTAGAGGAGCCATGCCATCTCTTTCATTTATGAGTAACTTACTGAGCTGCAGTCTCCCAGTCTCCCAGTTTGACTAGTGGGAGCCTCTTCAAGCAGATCCTGTGTCTTCCTAACAGATTTGTTCTTGAGCTTTTCCATTGTTTGTTTTAAGGTTTGCACAGGGAATCACTGTGTAGCCAAAACTGTCACACCAATCCTCATGCCTCAGTCTACCAAGTAAGTGGCCAGGTGAGTGCTGGGATGGCGGGTGTGAATTAAGCCTGACCTGAGGTCACTCTTCAACACAGCTTTCCCTTCTTACATGGACCGTTCAGGCTCATCTTATGCTCCTCCTGAAATCAAGGCTGGACACAGTTAGCAAACTGAGTGGACAGAAGCCAAACATGTGGACAAGCACATACATCTCAGGACTATCATTCTATCATTTCTGGCCTCCAAATGTCAATAGTGACAACATTCAGAACCCTCCGCTAGAGAAAAGGCATATGTGTGTATACATGGGGACACACATGCACACACACACACACACACACACACACACAGACACATGCACACACATACACTCCTTTACATAGTCCGTAGTCTATGTTAAAGCCCAAGGGTTCTCATGGATACCTCCTGATTCAACCCCATACCACACACAGGGTTCATTCTACCCCCAGGCATTCATTCCCACATCTGTTACTGCCTTTCTGACAGAGGAAAACTTGGTTCTTATTATCCATGATACATGTATTTATTTCCTTAGTTCCAGAATGTACATAAATTGGTTTCAGACCTGCTAACGCATCAACTATGAAAAATAAACCTACTAACTAGTTTAATATTTATTTAGACATATTTTCTCTTTAGCCTGGGGATATTACAGTTAATATACAGTTAAGTTATTTGGGTTCGTTCTCTTCACCCTCATCCTTCAGCACGATTAGATTATGTCACTCATCTGAAATATGTCCCATTAGTTGTTAGGAGTCCATTTGAAGTGTCCAACCTCAAACACTGATTAGTCCAGTATTCAAAACCAGCTGCATCCAGAGTCACTCCATTCACTTGTTTCCCATCTACCACCATCCCTGCACTTCCTGCCAATCCTGTATCTTTGTATATCTGTGTGTACAAATGTATGTATGTGCCCACAGAGTCAAGAAGAGGATGTCAGATCCCCCAGAACTAGAGTTATGGTGGTTGTGAACCAACCAATGTGGATGGTAGAACCAACCTCCAGTCCTCTGGAAGAGCAGAGCCCAAAATGACCCAGCAGCCAGGCTTGCCTAGAGGATGTTTTTAGACGCCCACTGGCCATTCAAAATTATACAGCTGAATTTGATAGCAAAGTTGGTACTTACATTTAGTATATAAATTACTCCTCAAAGCAGGTAAGATTACCTACTTTGCAGACTCCAGTGCAAGAGTAGTTTCTGATTCAGTCACCACTGCACTTAGAGGACTTGAATGAGCACTTGGGTACAGACCCTCTGGAGACAACTATACTTACAGACCATCTACTGCCTTCTCTGAGCTGAGCCAATAGATGTTCTTGACCCCAAAGTCATCAGCTGTAAGACCAGGGTCCATCTCCATACATCTGTAAGCATGCTACCTCCCAACCCTGAAACTCATAGACAGTGACATAACAGACTCATTGTCCCAGTGTAGGACAATGGTTCTTCACAGTCCCTCATATCATGTACAGTGCAGAACTGCAAGATGCCACGGGTCAGCCTGCAGAGGCTCAAACACCTGTGCTCAATGTTTAATCTATTCACACTTTTCTCATTTTTATTTAAACATGGTAAGCATTTTTTGTGAAATTCCCTAACTACAAACCCATCAAGCTGTTCTCTAGAACTAGACAACATACATAGCAACAGAAAGGCAAGTGTGCTGTGAGGTCTTACCCCGGATCACATAATTGTCCAATGCATCTTCCATCCTCTTCAGGGCTTCTGCTCTGTTAGACCCATATGTGACTAGCTACAAGCAAACAAACAAAATGGTCTGTAAACCAGCCATGTACTGCGTGACCAGGCCTAGTAAGTTTAATACTTCCTACCGCATTACCCAATGTGTCTTTTTGATTTTCATAGTGGTCCTATTTTTTAATATAAAATAAGTCAGATGAGATTCCTTTAAATAAACAAGTAAGAACCAACCTACCTCAGACATTTCTCTTACATATCATTGTCACAGTAGAGAAATACTTGGGAACAAAACAAACAAGTTCTTCACTTGAAAACAAACAAACAAGCACAGGAGAAAGACAAAGGAAAGTAGAGAGCAGAGTCTTAGAAACTGCCACAGCATACCAGGACATGGCACAGCATACCAGCACATGACAGAGCACGTGGCATAGCATATCAGCACATGGCACAGCATATCAGCACATGGCAAAGCACACCAGCAAATGACACAGCACACCAGCACACGACAGAGCACATGGCACAGCATATTAGCACATGGCACAGTACACCAGCATATGACAGAGCACATGGCACAGCATATCAGTACATGGTACAGCACACCAGCACATGGCACAGCATATCAGCACATGGCACAGCACACCAGCACATGGCACAGCACATGACTACATGGCACAGCATACCAGCATGTGACATAGTACTCTAGTACATAGCACAGAAAACCCATACATGGTACAGCGTGTGGTACAACAGACCAGCTTATGGCACAGTGTGGGGCTGGGGACAAAGTTTCTAATTTCCCTGGTTTTCTCTGCTTCCAAGTTTTAATTTCCTAAACAGTTAAAACTTTTGTAAGTTGCAAAAGAGCCAGTAAGGAAGTGAAAGAAAAAGTTAGACTGTCCTTAAAATTACTGGGTCAACCAGAACATAACACAAAAGCTAAACGTGCTGGCTAAAAATGAAGACTTCATCTGCAGTGTCCTTTTATATATAATCTCCATGAATTTAAAAGACGTTGATGATATACATTAAAGATTTTTCTGATGCGTATCATTAGGTAGTAGATCATAATTATTCTAGTAAATTTTATAAGTTTTTCATTATAAAACCAGTTTGCACATGGTAGCGCACACCTTTAAAGCTAGCACTTGGGAGGCAGAAGCAGACAGATATCTATGAATCTGAGACCAGCCTGGTCTACAAAGGAAGTTCCAGGCCAACCAACTGTATGTTAAGACAACATCTCAGAAAAACAAAATAACTAAATAAATTTTACACATATGAGTCATCTAGAAAATTTATAGGGCATTTTTCTGGGCAGATGTACATTCATCTAAAAAAGAAACAGAAATCTGAAAATCAATTTGTAATATTTTATGTATTTCCACTTCCATATTATGTTTTTCTAATAAGCAAAACCTAAGGTTTATTTTAAAAATATTAATGGTAAAAACTTAAGTGAAAAAGAAACTACAAAGATTAAAATGGCTTGTTTCTGCAGCTATACCTACATATGAGAGCACTCAGGGCACTAGAGATGTGGGCCACAGCAGAGCCTTGCATAAACTTGCAGAATTCCTGTTTTATCTCCAGCACAAAACTAAAAGAAAACTTGAAGTTTATCAGTCCTTGAGACAAAGTTACTATTTCAGAGACAAGTTCAAATAAAACCTACAGTTTATCTATTGCAACATTTTACTATTTATGAGATCTTAATATTTTCGAGACTCATGATTTTCAACTTTAATCTGAAAAGTTAAAGTTTAAAAAGTCACATGGGCTAAATCCTATTGAACCTTTCTATAAAAGTTAACTGGGTTGAATGGTGGCTCAGTGGTGTGGTACCTGCCTGAGATGCCCCAGGCTCTAGGCTCTAGCCATAGTGTAAACAACAAAAGTCAAATCCACTCAAGTTGTAGATTGGAAAGCCTTCAAAGAGCAAAAGTACTCTTAACAAATATAGGACCAGGCTTTCCATAGCACCTGACACTCACACATACTGCTTACTGGTTTGTTTAATTAGAGTACATTGTTAAGAAAACGGCTGTGATCAGGATGTAGTGAATTAAAGGAAGGAAGGGAGGAGAGGGAGGAAGGGAGGGAGGAAAGAAATAGAGACAGACAGACAGACCAAAAGACAGGCTCAACTTTCAATTCCGTAATTAAATATGTATACTGTTTCACAAATGGAACTAACTTTTGAAATCATAGGGTCATAATAGATGCTGATGTCACTTCCTGGTTGGATGCCACTGTCAACTCGGACCTGAGAGGAAGAAAAGAAAAGGTACACAACTTCATATTGGAAAGATTTGTTTCATTTAACCACAAGCTGTTTTTCCATGGAGAAAATGGGTATTAAAGTTTCAATCTCAACACCCTTGCCTCTGGAAAATGGAAACAACCCAAACACATAATGTGAGGCTCATCTTTGATCTCTAATATGCAGTACAGCTTATAATTTTTATTCTTTCACTCAAAAGAAGAAACTTGGAAGAGGAAGGCTTCACACATCACTACCCTAGGGCGCAACTGACTGTTGGGATGACCGCTCTCTCAAGCCCCCGCCCCTCTCAGAGCCCTGCCCAGACCTCCTCCGCACAGGGCCTCTGAGCCACACAAACTGGACAGGCTTTTGTGTCTGCAACACTTTGCCTTTTCCCGCAGCCCTTCAGCTGTGAGCACTGTTTTCTGTTACTGTTAGCCCCGAGAGGCCTTCATGTTTACACAGCTTTTCCCCGTGGCTCTGCTCTGTGAGGATGCAAGCTCCAATGAAGAGTTAGTATTCTGCCCTTTTCATCTTAGGCAGAACCGGCACAGGTTCAAAATATCCTTTTTGAAGCCGCTGGTTGCTGTTAACCAGCCAGCGAGTTAGTTAGTGCATCACTGATCCTTGTTTTCCACTCCCAGCTTGAAACCCGAAGTACAGCACAGAGGTTAGCCATGTAAAACTTTGAATGAGCATCTGCCAAGGACAGCGCATTTATTAAATTATTGTGACCAAGTTTTGGAATCTGAAGTATTTAGCAGCTAGTCAAAATATTTAAGACTTATCTTAGGGCTTAAGGGTGGAGGGAATTAATAGAAGGTTCTAGAACGGCAGGACAGTGCCCAGCATTTCAGGGGTGGGATAGAAGAGAGGAAGCACAGTGCTCTGACACCTTTGTGAAGGAGGCTTCCCAGGAAACAGCAGCTCATCTGTTTGTGGCAAGACAGAAAAGGTCAACACCGCGGCTGGTAGGCCTTTAATATTTTAATTTAGGCAATTATCAAGGGACCACGTGTAAAACCTCTTGTCTAGAATATCCACGTGAGAATGGGTGATGGCTTTATTACATGACATCAGAAGATAAGTGAAAACCACACCACTCTCCTCTTTATGAGGTTTTAAGGAGAAGCTTGTAGCAAGCCCAGGGATCATCTATTTCTGTATGTGCAGCACAAGCAAAACTTGGATCCATGTATCCTGAGTTCCTACATGAAGGTCTTAAAATGAAAGCCACTCCACATTCGTAAAAGATGTGTGTGGCCTTTATTAACTGAAAACATTCTTCTGGCTATAAATTCTATAAAATTTGGTGTTTGTTAAAAAAAAATTTAAGCCGGGCGTGGTGGCGCATGCCTGTAATCCCAGCACTTGGGAGGCAGAGGCAGGCGAATTTCTGAGTTCGAGGCCAGCCTGGTCTACAGAGTGAGTTCCAGGACAGCCAGGACTACACAGAGAAACCCTGTCTTGAAAAACAATAATAATAATAATAATAATAATAATAATAATAATAATAATAAATAAAAAGGAAAAGAATTTGCAGGCAGCTGTGAACACAGAAAAGTGACACTGTATCTTCTCTCCCATATAAATGGCTGTTGTTAACTTGGCTGCTGGCTACTTGGTTAAGAGAAAAGACACCGTCTTCTCAGTTCTAGTGCCAATAATCTAGAATTATTCTGACCACAGAGTCAGCCGTATACCCACAGCACATTGCCCAAGCCTATTTATCACTAGAATTACTGCAGATTTGAAGCCTTGGCTTTCAGTACATCCAGTCATCTGTGGCATAGCTGATATCCAACCCACTGTAAAATTGTACAGAAAATAAGGAATATTATTGTATTCCCCTGCAGTACATATGACAGATCTCATCGTCTTAAAGAATACTATCCTAAATGCTAAGTAAACTATCAGCAGTCGCTAGGTATAACTGTCTTTGTTGTTTGCTAAAATAATTACCGAAATGTTTCACCTTAAACACATAGGATTAAATCAAAACATATCATATATAATCATCACACATATGCAGATCAACATTCCCAAAGAAACTGAATAAAACAAAAACAAAAGAGCAACTTAAAACACTGTTTACATACATTTTTCCAAGTAATAGCCAACTATATATCTTACTTCTACCAATCAATTAAAACCACATTCGATGCTCATTGCTCCATGCATATCACTGGCCATTTCAAGAATGAAAGCAAATGGAGCTCTAAGCACAATACCAGTGTGATCTGAAAATAAATTCACAAACTTGGAAGATCATAGACTACAAGGAACAGCCTCATCTTTGCCCTACAAGCATGTTTCAGCCTTAATGATGTGCATGAAAGGTGTGAATCAAAAGTTAACTCTGAAATATTTGCTCTTTCTAGTGATCCCCCCCCCCAAAAAAAAATTCAAGATCCAAACTGGCTTCTCTGAAAATGACACATCTAGCTTTAATACAGTGAGGGAGAAAGAGGACCACACTGAAAACACCCATGCATCCCAAGTGCAGGGTTCTCAAGTCAGCCTCCAGATACCTCCAGAACAATTAAAATTGCCTTTGTCAGCCAAAAAGTGGACCCTGGAAACTATGAGGCGGCTCCAAGCCTTCATTATCAGTTCACCTCTCCCCTCAGCACAGCTCCCAGCCCACAGTGTCTCCCCTCAGCACAGCTCCCAGCCCGCCGTGTCTACCTGACAAGTGACAGCCCAATATGATTAAATGTGTCGAAGGGAGGGGACTTGTGGGCCTCCATGACAGGCCAAAAGTGATCACCATGGAGATACATAATTACAGCTGTCAACGCGTCTACTGTCCTGCTGACATCAATTTGATTGCTCCCAGCAATAATGATAGACAAAGCTTAGTGCACACTCTCCTGCCCCCAGTCCCTTTATCTATTCCTTGGTCCATTTAGCTGACATGCAACATTCACACACGCAAATAACAGCAGTAAGCAGAACATTTAAGGCATTTTAATTGTTTTTTCTTTCTATGGATGGATCACAACTGCAAATGTTATTACATAAAACTCCTGCTGCAGCATTAATTGAAGAAAGATTTGGTGGGACAAAGACTGTAGGGGGTAGAGTTTGTCCATTATCACTTGGGCTTTCAACAGGTCTCACGTTTGAAAATTGCAAATTGCAAAAACTTGAGAGGGCAAAATGTTTGACATCCTGTGAGCTATTACAACATAGTGGAAACTTCTAACAACTAGAGTAATCATTCCGGCTTCTTATTTAAGACTTTTCTTGTTTGATTAAAAAAGTGTTTAGATATGTCCCTATGACACTCGCTCCCATGTGCTATTTAGCATCACAGAATGCCTGTTCAGTCTTTACGAATTTCTTCTGCCTCCAGGCTTTGAACACAGCATGGAGTCTCCAGGCCTAGAAAGGGTCAAGTCCCTTTAGAAAGCACATGGGCAAAAATCAGTTTAAAAGTGAAATAAATCATATATCCAATAACATCTTCAAATTCAGAATTCTTCCTGTAATCTTTCACCATCTTCTTAGCAGCCATCAAACTAAATAATCCTATTCACAGATGGTACAGCCTTTTCACGTATGGCTAACATAATGTCATCTGTACGTGCACTCAATACCTTGAGTAAGAGAGAGGGTACCGCCCTTGTTCTTCTGAAGCAATTGAATGCTTAAAAAAGACAAGAACAGATGAACTGTGGAATAAAATGAATGCTGGTCACTGTTTCCTCAAAGTTGGTGGTAACACACGAAATGAAGCACTTTGTTCTCTTTAATAAAGTCCTGCTAATGCGTTTATTTTGTGCTTAAATTTCTTGACATCTGACTATAACATGGGGCTGGATTAGATTCTTTTTAAAGAAAAGATAACATTTTTAACACAAAAATTCATTTCTGATTCTTAGGATTTTATGACCTTTCACAGTATAAACTATCATTTATATGATTAGATGTGTGTGAACTCACCCTGTTGAGTGGATTCTGATGTTTCTAAATACCATAAAGTACAAAAAAAAAAATTTTTTTATTTAACACAAAAAATGAGTCCCCATGAATTTCCCTTGTCCCTCAATTTGCATCCTTCAGTGTTCACATTCTCTAACATAAAAGTGCAGCATAAATCAAGGGTTGAGCCCCTCAGCTGGGACCACAGTTAACGACTTACACCAGGTAGATGTGTCGGCTCTTGATACTGAGACAGTCTCCCAATAGACGGTAAACCGAAAGACTTGTAGGGGTCCTGGAGGTTCAAAGGAAGGGAAACATAGGCTTTGAAACATAAACCAGCACAAGGAAGGTTAACAACAATGAGAAGTATTTATAGGCCTATTTTAACATACGGTATTTACCAAATCACAGATTCCAGAGCACGATTGTCTCATCCTCTAGACAACTTCCAAGTATATTTAAAAATCAAACAGAACCACAGAGTTTAGCCTGACCTCCATCGTACTTTATTGAAGTTGGTAAAATTCCAACTTTTTCTAAAATTTCTTACAGTGCCTTGGGTAAAAAATAAAATGACCTAGACTCTCTATCAAACATAGCTCAATTTCTGAACAACAAATGCAGTACAGCAAAGAGATTTGTTTTTCTTCCGTCTTCAAACAGCTCACATATGGTAAAGCTGGGAGAAGTCTTCCAGCAAAGACTCAGAAAAGCCATACATGCTTCTATACATGAATATGTTCTACTTGTAAACATCATGAGAGCAGAGCTGGGAAGTGTGATCATGAGCCACGCGTAACATTAGGACAATGTGTGGGTTTGAGTTCGTTACAGATCTCAGAACAGCTCACAGCCCTTTTAGAGACATGCTGACTCAGGGCTTTTTATTTACAGTATTTTGCACCTAAAAGATTGCACAAATGTTTATGTTGCATTTCTGTTCTATCACCTCAAAAAGGCATCTTCAGAAGCTCAGTGATCTGTTATGTGATTTGTATGAACTGTAATACTAAGACTTTGGCAAAACCTGTAATTAAAATTATGAACCAAGAGTACAAACTTTACCAAAGACTTTATAGTTGAGAGCCCATCTGTAGAATCATGAGGACAAAGTCAAGACCGCCCAGCTGAGGCTCTGCTGGTTACCAGCAAATCGCTACTGACTTCCCTACCCAGAAAACACAAGAATTACTTCATCCCCATTCTGTTTCCAATTGTTGCAAATTACCTAGTGTTTTTCTGCTTTGACCATGGGTTATCAAAGCCTTCTTCTATCTGTGGTTTAGCCGCTCTGGCTGTTCCAACTTGGACATAACCCCACCTCACCTCACCCCACCCCACCCCTCATCTACCATCAGAATGCATTTTACCTCAGCATAAACCCGACATTCAACTGCCCAGCCACTGATGGGAATATCCTCTTGCTTGTGCCTGAGTGGGTAACCCTTAGCAACAAGGATCATTTCTTGGACTAGGTCCAGGCCAGTAATGCACTCTGTGACAGGATGTTCAACCTGCAAAGCCAAGACTGCCAGTTAATAGGTGAAGAAAAGGCAAGTAAATGGACATCAACAAGGGAAGTCAAATCCCAAGTAATTCTGCTTAACCTTCAGGAAGACCCAAATAAAAATCTTTAGTGAAATACATAACATGAAAGAATAAATGCAACATCACACAGATGAAGGTCAGAATAACCCTGAAAGTATGTGTAAGCTTCTCTACTACTTTTCCAATTTTGATTAGTTTGTGTCCGCACATTTAAAAGTAAAACAGTTTAGTTTTACTTTTCCTTTGCTGCAGTTCTCAATTTGGCTGATAATCACCCTTCTGCTACACTTGCGGCAGCATCTGTGGGGAGACCGCTGGAGTTCTCAAGCCCTCATCCAGTCTGAATCATGCCCACTTGCATGCTTTCACTAACCTGTCCTGACAAGAAGCAAGATTAGCGTAATCTTGCATCAGTGCAGCATGGCAGGAAGCAGCAGATGGAGCCTTCAGGTTGCCTTCCCTCCAGACAGACCTGGGTAGTGCTTAGCATGCACAAATAGCAGACCAGGTTGACGGGGAGCACTCTGCTTTCTCAGCAGACTGCTGATAACTACTTCAGCTGATGGTGCCAGGGGAGTACCTGACCTTCCACACCAACACATGGGACACATATGTGCAAAAACACGCCACTGACATACAGCCACATGAACAGATAGACATCATTATAATTTGATTGACTGTTCATGTAGAAATCCTTAGACCAGGTTCAAATAAGGCCATTTACAACACTGAAAAAGAACATGTAGTCTTTTATCTAAAAAATCTCAAGTAAGTTCTAAAATATTTTTTAAATCTTTGGCCATACCTACTATTTTGATACTATTGTTTTCTTCTTTTAAAAATTAAATTATAGGTATATGTCACGATAATGAAATTATCGTGACATGTCACATTTCATACATGGACACAGGAAAAGGTCACTGAACAAATGAATCATCTTCTAGCTTTAGCTGCACTAATTGAAGGACAGGGCTTAGTCATTACAATAATCTTGAAGCTTATCATAACCAGACAAAGCCATGGTCTTTAAAAAAAGGAAGCTTGGTAAAAATAAACAGATGGCACCCATAATTAGCTCTGTGTGTGTTATGAGTTTGTTTACAGTTTCAACAACATTTTAAGACATTTTGACATAATTTTAATGACAAATCATTGCTAAAATAAGCATCTACTCTTTGTAAAATAAATGTGACACTAAATAAAGAACTTATTAAACAGTTTAATGCATATATATTTTAAATCAAATTGTGATGTGTTAGAAACAATATTCTATATGAGAGAAACGCAAAGCCCTCTGTTAATGCTCACACCAACTCCATGTGAACAAAGCAATTCAGCACCCCTGACTCTTCTTAACAACAAGATGTAAACCTACTATGTGTCAAATCACAGTTTATATAACCTTGTTCAAAATGAGTTTTAATTAAGTGAGAGACTCACTTTTCACTTTCTATGACCAGTACTCCAAAAGTATCAAATAAAAAGTAAAAATACAGAGAAAACAGAACTGAACAGAAGCTAGGAGGTATGGTCAAGTTAGTGAGTGTTGAAACTCTAAGGAGACAGCTAACATGAAATATTTAGAGGATTTTGGGGCATCCCCCTTGAGCTAATTCACTGACAACAAAAGGAAGCACTGGGCGCACTACCTCATCACTCAGCAGTCATTGGGGACAGACGCTCATGGCGCTTGCGCAGTGCCCACAGAAGCTCCACACTGCTGGAGCCAGCCTCCAGAAGGGGAAGGGTGCATCTATAAGAAATCTGTGAACTTGGAATGAGGACTTGCTATTTTTTGTTTTAAACTGCCTATGCTTTTTTAAAAGGTGAAGATTACAAATGACTAAAAGGACATGCGATCGTTCCAGATTAAGAGAGACTAAAGAGAGAGCTGAGTGTGGTAGTGCAGGCCCAGGACCCCAGCACTCAAGAAGCAGAGGCAGGAAGATCCCAAGTTCAAGGCCGGCTTGAGCTACACTGGGAGAGACCAATCTCCAAAGGCAAAAAGAAACAGGAAAAAGTAAGACAACAAAACAAAACACAAAAAGAATGATTTTGTGTTCAAGAGGTTATATGTGTGACATATAACCCTGCCTTATAAATGTCCCCTTCTGTAGTAAGCTTTAGTGAGGCCTCTGGATAACAATGCAGAAATATCATCATCCTGATTTGGGGTTCTGTGACTATGTAAAAATTATGCCTGAAGTTTTACTCTGAAAATGTTTAAGGTAAAGAAAACATATGTGGCTCTGCTTATGGACTTACAAAAAGGAAAAATCTAGATAGGGCTAGTGATGGAAGCTCAGAGTCCTTTCTACTTCTCCACTTTAACTCGAAGTCAGAAATCATTTAAAGATTTAAAACGTAAGTAAACACGACACTCCTGTAAAGGGCTTTGTATTTTCTTATGATGAAACATGATTAAAATAACTATATCTGGCTGGGCCAGCTTCAGGATCCTGCAGTTAAGAGAATGAGGCAGCCATCCACAGCTGCTCATTTGTTCCATTTTTCCCTGACCTAAACTTCTAAGACTTTACTCTGAGTTTACCTAATAGTTGCTAAAACATTTTTTCAAATAGGTAACTACATCAGTAGGCTTCCTTTATCAGAATAATAATTTGGGTAAACTGTAATTGCATAAGTGTGCGTGTTAACAGCAAGAGAAACCTAGTACAGATGAGGGAGGAGTCACTCCACCACTGTGAGAGATGATGGGAAAAAAAGAGTCCATGCTTCTTGATCGGAGGGATATTTGACTGCAAATGTTTGGCAGCTAGTAATCTGCCATTATACTTAGTCAAAGCAGAAACTTCCATGACTCGAAGTAGAAAGTCCAGCATTCATAATGATGAATGGCATGTTGAAATTTGCAAATCCTCCATAAGAAGACACTTATTCAAAGCTTAATCAACACTTCCAAAAGAGACACCTGTGAGGAGAGGTATATGGTACAAATTTTAAATCTCTAAATAATACCATTTTAAACTAACATGGTATCTTTAGTAAATATATCAAGTGTGACTAGACAGGTATCAGGCAGAGATGGTCTGTGAAAGTTCTTTCCAAAGCTGATGTGTTGTAGTCAAGTCTACCTTGATCAGGATATGAATAATGATATCATAAGGATAGACAGGATTACCCACTAAGATAGGAGGGAACTGGCCTCTCCTATAAAACAAGGTTTCATAATAGTTCTTGGTACTATGAATCTCTGTCTCTTCCCTTGCTAATGTTCTCACCTAGAAAGATAACAGATGCCTTTACTTTTGGTTCTGCTCTCTGAATTCAGAAAGACTCTTTGTCTAGAACTGGATCTAATGGGCACATGTGGCTTAAACAATGAATATTAGTTGCTTACTGTCCTGGAGGACATAGCAAAGTGTCTGGAACATGTGGCCTCCCTCCTGGGAATATGGGATTTCAAAATAAAGACCCAAAGTTATTAAACTTTTGATCTACCGGAATGAAGGATAAAAAGCACATTGAAAAACCTCAGCACATGACTCCTGCAAACACACCTTGAAAATAATAGCAACATTCATGAAAAGCTACATAAACTTAGGATTTGTCATGGAGTGTTCCTGTTGAGAATTAACAGATAAATACAGGAAGACAGGACTGCCAGTGCTGCAGTGTATCTTTCCCTATCTTGACATTCTAACCCTTGCTATCTTGGAATGAGACTACATCAAGAGACAGGGCCTTCAATGAAATGACTATCTTAAATGAGGTCATTAGGGTGGGCCCTACTCCAGTATGCTTAAGGCCCTCATAAGAGACTGGGCACAGACACACAGCACAATGCAAGGCCATGTGCAGACAGACATCCATCTGCAAGCCAAGGAAGAGAGGTCCTAAAGAGCCTAACCCTGCTGACACCCTGGTCTTGGGTGCATAGCCTCCAGGGCTCTAAGAAACGACTGTTCATTGGTTATGCCATCTAGCCAAAGGCACTTTGCATTGGCAGCCTGAGGGTCCTAACAAGAAGGCCAAAGTGGAATATTAAATGTGAGTAGAAATCCAAAACTTGGAGGAGCATGTTGACACAGGCCTTTAATTCTAGAATTAGGGAGGTACAGACAGGTGGATCTCAATGAATTTGAGGTCATCCTGGCCTACACAGTTCCAGGCCAGCCAGGACTCCATAATGAGACCCAATTTCAAAAACTCAAAAAAAGGGTTCAGAACTCAAAGATAGGAAAATAATTGATAAAAGCTGCAAAACAAAACCTTAGCTGTCCATCTGACAGGATTTCCAATGGACAAACTTACCACACACATATACATACAAAGAAAAGGTGGAATTGGACTACACCACTCCAAAGTTAGTAAAAGTATTTGTCCAACTACATCTACTGCCAGAAAACATAATTTCATTTGCAACGTAGACAAGAACTAAAACCCAACAGAACTGCTAAATTATCAATGAAAATTGAATCATCGAGTAATTAGTAATTCAAACCGTAAATAGAAAAAAAGGGAGAGCAGAATTTAAAATGGAAAAAAATTAATTTAAAAGAGAAAATTAATAACGAAGAATGAGGACTACCTTTTCACATTGCAAGCGTGCCAAATTACATCATGGCCATGTGTACATGTGTGTGTGTGTGCATATACAAGTACATGTGTATAGAGATGCATGTTTATAAGCATGTGAATGTGCTCACATGTGTGTAAAAGAACCTCAGATGTTGTTCCTCAGGCACCATTCACATTTGGAGACCAGTTCCTTCATTGGTCTGGAACTCACCGAGTAGGCTAAGATGGCTGGTCAGCAAGCCCAAGGGATCCACGGTCTGCCTCCTCAGTGCTGGGCTAATGAGTCCATGTCACTATGCCTGGCTCTTTCATCTGAGTTCTAGGGAGTGAACTCCAGTCAATGAACCATGCCTCCAATCACAGATCACATTCTTCAAAAGTAGTTTTTAAACTTAAAGTAACATTTGAAGGGCTGGGGAAATGTATCAGTGACTATGTCACCTGGCACACAGTATAAGGTCCTGAATCCAGATCCAAAAGCACACATAAAAGCCACACATTTGAGGCATCCCATCACTCAGAAGACAGAGGCATGGTTCCATGGCAGGCTGGCTAACTAGAGTGTCCAAAACTTGCACACTCCAGGTCCAGCAAGAGACTCTGCCTCAATAAAGTGGCAGGAAGAAAACACCTGATATCAATTTCAGTTCCTCATATGCACACAAATGCATGTATGTATGTACCTGGACACACATGTGTATGTGAAAACATACACATATACATGCACAGAACATACATGTGCAAAGAAGAAAGAAGCAGCCTCAGAAATAAAAGATCTGCCAAAGATCTTCAACGTAGAAGATACAATATAATACGGGTTGGAATTTGGTATTAAAACCCTTTAAACTAAACCACAGTTATATGTTAAAAGGCACAGTACAATAGTCCTGTGTGATGACATAATGTCTGCTATCTGCACTGGAATGCTCCACGTAAGAAGGTGTTTGGGAACAATATCGGAAGAACAAGCATGAACATGCAAGTCCATGGCTCTCTTACTCTTGCTAATCTTTCCCACTTCTAAAAAATACCACAGGAGCTGGAAAGCTAGCTTACCAGTTAAGTGCAGTTACTGCTCTTCCTGAGGAAACAGGTTCAGTTCCCAGCACCCATATGGTGGTTCACAACTGTAACTCCAGTTTCAGGGGATCCTGTACCCTCTTCTGATCTCTGAGGACTACAGCACACACATGGTACATGGACATACACTCAGGCATACACACTTACACATAAAATAAATATTAAAAAAAAGAAAGTTACCATGAAGAAAAGGCAAAGGTTATGATGCAGTAGAGGAAGGAAGGAGGAAAGGAAGAGGAAAGGGAAAAAAGAAAAAAAGAAGCGAGGGAAGAACTAAGGAGAGAAATGCAAGTCTGATTTGGTGTAAAGATTTCTGCTTCAGAGGGTGTCCTTGGTCGAGAATATTTTGATTCCAATGAAATTAACTTGATTCAGGAAGGATACATGAAGTCATTCCCACAGAACACCAATTTTAAAAGAGGGTATTTATCAGAGAAGCTTCTGGTTCCTCGCTTAGCAGGCTGTTAGAACAGTTCCCACATAACTTCCTGCCTCCATCCAGCTTTCCCAGACTATGAGCATGCTGCCTTAGTATGGAAATGTGTGACAGTTTATGAGCCAACATCAATACACTGTAATTAAAGCCCACATTTTACATCAGGGCTCACTCTTAGAGCACACATTCCTGGTGGCTGGCAAACGCTTAGCTAACAGTGTATCTCTACCTTGGCAGCATTAGCACTTCCAATTCAAAAGTCTACACCCAAAATAGCACAGGAAAAACCATGACCAAAAACAGCTTGGGGAGGAAAGGGTTGAATGAAATGGGCTTATGCTTCCAAATTACTAAACATCATTGAAGGAAGTCAGGACAGAAACTCAAACAGAATAGGAACCTGAAGGAAAGAGCTGATGCAGAAGCCACAGAGGAGTACTACTTATTGGCTTGCTCCTTGTGGCTTGGTCAGTCTGCTTTCTTGTAGAACCCAGAATGGCCAGCCTAGAGGCCCTCTCAGCAATCAACAATCAAAAGAATGCACTGCAGGCTTGTCCACAAGCAATCAAATGGGGCATTTCCCAATTGAGGTTCCTTCTTCCAAAATGACAAGCTTGTATCAAGTTAATAAACTGGCCAGCACACTGCCCAAAGTTTCAGTTCCTTCTCTATCTACCACCCCACCAGGCTATCACCACCACACAACACATTAGTTCAAAGATCCTATGCTTCTCTCTTGTTTTCTGTTGTATTTTTTAATAGTTACTCAAGGGTTTATATTGGGCCAAAATGTCGCTGATTTATTTCAAACCCCAAACTTTTGTAACAAGGTAAATGTAATACATGTAAAGGTAGGCTTACTTATTGCCCACTCAACAGCTCACAGCAGACAATACCCAGAGCTACAGCTAAAATAGGAACCTGTGATTGAAGAAAGCCCTGGTCATGTGATGATGAAAACAAAGTGCTCAGTGATGGAAACCTGTGGTATCGCTTAGTGTTATGGAGTTTGTGACCCTTGGAAAAGACATAGGCTCAATCCAACTATAATAAAAAGATATATTGATTAGGTACTAGCAGGACAACAGTCCTAAAGCCTAATCTCAGGCAAGGGGTGTGGGAAGGGTTTGTAAAGGGAAAACCATGAGATGGCCTTCAATATCTATGCAAGCAAGCAGTGACTAGTCTGTTCCGCCAAGTGAAGTGGTTGAGGAAACAATCTTTGGGTATATGCGTAAGCAAGTTACAAATGTAAAAATAGCAGTCAGTCATACTGTAACAAGTAGATGGTCATGCTATATGGTTTGGGGTGGGAGGTCACTGAGTCACGTTACTGAGACTTATCTTTCAGGGACTGGAATAAAAGAACAAACAGCTAGTTGGTAACAAATAGATGCCTGGTATACAAGGGGGTATACAAGGGGGTTTCTTTAGCCACCATACTGAGTTTCCAAGTCAAAAATATTAATATAAGAACCACAAGAGCCATGCCTACACCTAAAACAAAAGTTGGCCCAAGGAGAACAAACAATAAAAGCAGCAGATGTAAAGACTTGGGGAAGAAAGATAGCAGGATCAGGCAAAAATATGTTAATTACCATTAAGTATTATTAAAAGAAAACAAAGTACTATTTCAAATTGTTAGCCATAACCATTTTTCTTAAGATTGTATCTTACAAATTATATCTGAAAAATTAATAGCATTTTCCCAAGATTTTGACAAGGACATTTTTTTTTTCCCGAGACAGGGTTTCTCTGTGTAGCTCTGGCTGTCCTGGAACTCACTTTTGTAGACCAAGCTGGCCTCGAACTCAGAGATCCACCTGCCTCTGCCTCCCAAGTGCTGGGATTAAAGGCGTGCGCCACCGCCGCCCGGCTAAGGACATTATTTTAATTCTTTTTGTTTTATAAAATATAAATAAGGTAAGCTAACAACCTAAAATTTTCACATATAAAAATATGTGAAGTAATAGTTCTCTTGGATGCTGAACTATAATGTATGGTGTAATATCTAAAACATTGCAGTACTATCACCCAAATAAGCAGAAATGTTTTCCAAATTAACAGATATGTGAGATAGTTGAACAAGTTGAATATCTTAAATAAATATAATAAAATTGATACGAGATGGAGAGATCTATTATGAAATATAAAATGAGTTCTAAAAGAAAACATGGGGAGCGGAGCTAGGCTTATCAAAGAATAGGGAAAACCAAACACTGTCACAATGACCCAAATTACACAATAGAGATTTAAACATTCAACTACTTAGAAATAAAAACTTTTTCAGAAAGTAATAACATACAAAGTCAGGAAGACAGGCAACAGATGGAGGGGAAATATCTAAAAATGGTATCTGAGGTTTTTACACATATTTATTCATTTGCTGATTCTGCTGGGGAGAGAATGGTTTCTGACTCAGGTGAGGGAGGAACCACCTGCTCTGAGAGTATTAGAGAGCCATGACCCAGACTCCTCAAGCATCAGTAGACCCGACACGGGCAGAGGGGCTTGTACTACACACTAGGAACCTGAACAGTATTCAACTCAGGCCTCGTGCAAGCGTTGTAGGCATATCTGACCTCTTCAACACTGAAGGAGTAGAGGAATGAAGGGGTGGGGAGAGAGAAGGAAATTATGCAAACTTTGCTCTGGAATGTCAAAAAAAACTCAATGTAAAAGGGTCTGAGGGTATATAAGATATTCTATGATCAACTGACCATATGAAGAACAAAGCTAAAACAAGCATCCAAGCTAAACCAAGCTACAAGGCCTCAATTCAGTAGCTCTCAGTCGCACAACTCTGCAGAGAAACCAACTTTATCAGTCCAAACGTCACCATCCATCAAGTGAAGATGCTACTCAGACTTCTGTTATCAGAAAACACACATGACCTGAAGCTGGACTGACAGGCTCAGGAAATTTCAAGTGAAGGAACAAAGCACAGTACAGGATTCTTTGTGCAAGCCAGCACTAACTAGAGATAACATAGATTGCAAAAACTACAGGATTTGATGTGTGCCTTAAGAATTAGAATCTCAGCTCAGAACATAAATTTGGAAAAGAAAATATACTACTTAAAAAAATGTAAGTAGTTAAGAACATTTCCTGCTTTTGGAGTTCATCCCCACCACATACATCAAGTAGCTCACTCACAAGTACCTGTAACTTTGGCTCCAAGGGATCTAATGCCTTTGGCCTCCACAGGCACTTGTACAGCCTCACTTGCACACATTCACACACATACACATACATATACTTTAAAATAATAAAAGTAAATTTATTGAAAAGAAATGTTCCTATTAAAAAGAAGAAGAATGTTTGAATTGTTTTTTTTTCTTTTTTTTTTTTTTTATTTTATTTTCTATATTCTTTGTTTACATTCCAAAGGCTTTCCCCTTTCCCAGGTATCCCCCACCATATGTCCCATAATTCCTCTCCCCCCCCCATGCTATTCCCCACTCTTTCCCCCCCCCCCCACGATTTCTCTGTTCTGGGTCTACAATACTGGATCCAATCATCAGAAACCAGACATGTTAGCACATACCTTTAATCTTTCAGCATTCAGGAGGCAGAGGCAAGAGGATCATAGCAAGTTTGAAGTCACCCTAATCTGTAACAAGTTCCAAGCTAGGCATGATTACAGAAGCACAGAAGGGACATGCAAGAAAGGCTTCCTCAATGCTGTGAGACGTCCAAGATTTGTTCTTCATGATCCCATCTCGTAGTCAACTTACTATGAAATACCCCCTACACACAAACACATTCTAAGAAGGCAATATTCATTTTTTCTTGATAGTGAACAGGTTCACACTCATGACAAATAAACCCAAGAAAAGAAGTGTGAATAACCAGTAAGCATGAGCAAATTATTGTCAGAACTAACCTGATGAAATTTTTATCATTCTAACTCCTCACCCCGCCCCACCCCCAAAGCTATTCTGCAACCTTCTAAGTAATAGAATATAATTTCCTGGAAAGCTATCCAGGAAAAAAGCAGATGGGCATTGAGGTACTCCAATGATTTCAACCAACTGCAAAGACCTGTCTGATGCAGAAGACTGTGGGGCAAGCTTTAAAAAACAATTGGCTAAAACAAATGAGGCAGAAACAAATGCAAGAACGAAGCAAACCACAAGAGAGTCAGGTGTTGTAATACATGTAGCCAGCTGCTGGAGATACTAAGCCAAGAAGACCACGAGAGGACAGGAGTTTGAGGCCAGCCTGGACAACATAGCAAGACCTTGTCTCAGGGAGTTGGGTATGCAATTTCAAGTTGGCCTGAAAAAGACACTGGATGGTAATTCTATAGATGATGGCATGTATCCAACTCAACAGTCATATATATTTGTAACAATCATGTCCATTTGTAGAACAAAACACAAATGTTCTCTCATTACAGATTTCTCTCTGGATCTCATTGCAAGCTGCCACCCTCATCATGGCATAATAAAGTCCCTATCTTAATAAAAAAAAAATTATTTCCCAGAGGGGCCCTGCCAGAGCCTTACAAATACAGAAGCAGATGTTAGCAGTCAACCATTGGACTGGGTGTAGGGTCCCCATTGGAGGAGCTGGAGGGTGGTCTGGAAGAGCTGAAGGGGTTTACAGCCCCATGGGAAGAACAATGATTTCGGCCACCCGGACCCCCCCAGGACTCCCAGTGACTAAACCATCAACCAAGAGTTACACATGGTTCCAGCCAAAAATGTGGCAGAGGAATGGCTTGTTGGGCATCAGTGGGGGAAGTGGTCCTTGGTCAGGTGAAGGTTCAATAGATGCCCCAACAAAGGGACATCGAGGTGGGAGGGAGGTGGGAGTGGGTCAGGTGGCGGGGCATATACATGGAGGCAGGGGATGGGAGGAGGGGTTGGGAGTCTTTGGGGAGGGGGGAAATTGGGAAAGGTTTTACCACTGGCAATGTAAATGAAGATGATATTCAATAAATTAAAAAATTATTTCCCAGTTCATTATATAACTAGAAACACTTAGTTAGAAAAGTATTATTTTAATCAAAAACAAATTAATATCCAAAAGGTAAAATTGTAAGGATATTCACATGAACAGAATATGAGCTAAGAAATATAATTTCAAAGGGAGTGGCCAACTACTATTAATAATAAATGCTACAAATATTTATCATATTGGCATCAAAATACAGCAAACTTCTGCTACGGCAAGTAAGAACCAATTTGTTATTTAATAGGTGTATTTTTACTCTAAGTAATTTTTTCATATAACTGACATAGATTAAGACTTTGGTAATAACTGTATTTGATTTGCACATTCAACTGTCACCTCCCTCGCAGCTGATGCACATCCTGTGACTGGTGAGGGTCTAGGTGTCAGAGAAGCACTTCCACGTGTCATTTAGAAAGGGAGTAATAAGTGAGGCAAAAGCCATGTGTACAGGACAAGAAAGGGCACAGATTTATATGTATATAATGTACTTCTTAAAGCCATGCGCTTGAAACCAGTGCTCAGTTACTGGGAGTAGGTAACAAGAGAGAAGATATTCTATCTCTCAAACACTGGACCACCAAACAGGCAGCATACACCAGCTGATTTGAGGCCCCCAACACATAAACAGCAGAGGACTGCCAGGTCTGTGTTCAGAGATGATACGCCTAACCCTCAAGAGACTGGAGGCCCAGAGGGAGTTTAGAGTTCAGGTCAGATAGGGGGGTGGTAAGTGGAGACGTCCTTGTGGAGACAGGGGGTGGAGAAGAGATATGGGATGTGGAAAAGTTGGAGGGTGGAGGGGGGAAGGGATAAAAAATGGGGTACAGTGCTAAACAGAGACTTTTCACCTGAAGAAATTCGGATGGCTGAGAAACACCTTAAAAAATGTTCAACATCATTAGTCATTAGGGGAAATGCAAATCAAAACAACCCTGAGATTTCACCTCACACCAGTCAGAATGGCTAAGAATAAAAATTCAGAAGACATCAGGTGTTGGCGAGGATGTGGAGAAAGAGGAACACTCCTCCACTGCTGGTGGGAATGCAAGCTGGTACAACCACTCTGGAAATCAGTCTGGAGGTTCCTCAGAAAACTGGGCATGATACTTTCTTCCGGAGGACCCAGCCATACCACTCCTGGGAATATACCCAGAAGATTCCCCAGCATGCAATAAGGATACATGCTCCACTATGTTCATAGCAGCCTTATATATAATAGCCAGAAGCTGGAAAGAACCCAGATGTCCCTCAACAGAGGAATGGATACAAAAAATGTGGTATATATACACAATGGAGTACTATTCAGCCATTAGAAACAATGAATTCATGAAATTCTTAGAGAAATGGATGGAGCTGGAGAACGTCATACTAAGTGAAGTGACCCAGTCTCAAAAGAATACCCATAGTATGCACTCACTGATAAATGGATATTAGCCTAGAATCTTGAAACACCAAAGACATAAATCACATACCAAGTGATGTCTGACAAGAAGAAAGGAGTGGACACTGGTGCTAGAATGGGCCAAAGCATCATTGTGGGGGAGTACAAGAACAGGGGGGTGGGAGGGGGTGGATGAGGGAGCAGGGGGAGGGAAAAGGGCATGTGGGACCTTTGGGGGTGGGGAACCAGAAAAAGGGAAATGAATTGTAAATATAGAATATATCCAATTAAAAAAAAAAACAAAAAGGTTAAGCTCTCACACAGTTCTCAAACCACAACAGAAATGAAGTTAAATACTAAGCACTGGAAATACAAGAAAAAGAGAAAACCTATTCAGGGGAGAAAAGTGAAAACATCGAAACAGACTGAATTTAAATCCAAATATATCAAAACAGTTCAACTGTATGGAGCTGATCCAGAAGTTCACTTGAGCCTAGAATTCAAGGCCATTCTTTTTCCAAAACAAACAAACAAACAAACAAACAAACAAAAGTGGTGCAAATGTACTAGAGTCCTGGTGATGTCTAGGCATACACAAGATGATAGAGTTCATGATATTATCTAGACAAAGACAAGATGATGCTGTCTAGGCACAGACAAGATGATAGGAATTGCCTTAAAATTATATAATGCTTACAGAGATTCATGTAAATTGCATCCACAGACAGATCTGTTGTTAAAGAATGAAGAAAGATGCACTGTGCAAAAAGAGATTTTGAGTCCAGACCATGAGCTCCCCTGCCACCAGGTAAAGGTCAGGACCACTAAAGGAAATCCACCGCAAGCACCCAAAACCACAAGAATTGGAGTAGAGAACCTTATTGAAGTGCCATGCCACCTGGCAGGAACCTGACATCGACCAATGTGAAGTTCCACATCCAGGCTTTGAGCGGGAACTCCTGTGTTAGCCATAACCCCTTCCACCTAGGGTGGAGTGCTCAGACCAAGGTGAAGCCCATGGTTCTTCAAGGACCTGCAGTTTCCTGAGAAACACTAGCCACCTGCAGAGCAACTGAACTGGTTCTGCTGGAAGCTTCCAGCCTTTGGGGAAGGGTTTTTCCTCTGCCTATATATTGGGAGTTCTTCATTAAACTTTGAGACCTTGAATAGTAGGTGTTGTCTTGGTCTCCATCTCTTTTTGGTCACCTTCCCATTCATCCCCAGCTTCCCTTCCAGGTAACCCGTTCAATGTAACTGCAGGCAATTACAGATTGGTTAAGACCAAGTTAAAAAAAAAAATATCTCTCTTGGGGCTGGAGAAATGGTTCATCATTTGAGAGCTGATGAGCTTCCTCTGAACTTCCAGAGGACCTATGTTCGATTCCCAGCACCCACACAGCAGCTCACTGAAACTACCTGTAACTCCAGTTGCAGGAGATCTGACAACCAGATACACATGGAGTGAAAACACCAATGCACATAAAATAAAAATAAATGAATCACTCTTTCAAAGTATCTATCTTGTCATCACTTGTATGCTGAGAGGTCCAGATATATGAAGAAAGAGTCTACTTCCAGGAACAGGGATGAACATGAAGAAAGCAACTGAGCCAAAGGCTACTCAGGGTATCATCTAAAGCTAAGTGTGAAGTAGCAACGTGGAGAAGTGCTTAGGCACCCTGGAGATATGTGAAGGGCCTCCAGCGGAACAAAAGCATTCAAGCCACATTCACCTTCTGCCCAGAGACACTCAACTGCCTCTGCCAGAACAAGCAAACCGTCCCACCCACCCAGAGCCTAATGGAAGCAAAGTGGATGCTATTTTCAGGCAGAGTATGAGTTCCACCAGACTCTTGTTAAATGTGGCATTTCCCAGTCCACACCATCCTGGATCCCTGATGTCATGAAACCATAATATATTTTCTTCTTTTGCAAACCAAATGTGTTTTATAAATGTTGTATCAGATTGAATAGAATTCCATCTATATTCATGTTCATCCTGAACCTGTGAATATGGCCTTATCTGGAAAAAGTCTTAGCAGATATAATCAAATTAAGGTCATCATAGAGTGGATTGACCCCAAATCTAATGGCTGTTACCCTTTTAGAAAGAGGAGCTTTGAACATGAAGATACTTAAGGAGAGAGCCATGTGACAGCTGGACTAGAGCTATCTGCCACAAAGAACAACAGGTTAACTGACAACCACCTGGTGCCAGATTCTTGCTCATTTGCAAGACAGAACATTCTGCTGACAGCCTGTCCTGAGACTCTGGTCCAGGCTGTGATATCACAAAATGAGTAAAATGGGAAATGTATTAAGCATTTACAGAAGCTGAAATATAAATTGTATTTTATTCAGAGCAGTATCACATGGGCTAGCATGAAATTTCCTATTTGAACTGCATGAACACCAAAGAATAAATACTATATGACCCCATCCACAACAAACAAAAAACAAAAAACAAAACAAAAAAGTTAAAGATAAAAAATAGTCGGAAAAACTAGTATGACAACATAAAACAGTATTTCCATCAGATTCCAACAGTATTTCCATCAGAACAGGAGACACTACAGAGATGGAGGGAGATGGAATGAAAGACACAAGGGAGACTCAGCAAAAAGTGCTGGTGTTTTGTACCCCCAGCCCCCACTGATGCTTCATGCTTTGTTCAACAAATTCTTTTGTTCTGTCTACTTTTACACACACACACACACACACACATACATACACACACACACACACACACACACACACACACATATAACTCCACATGTGTGTGTGGATGTGGATACTACCCAAATGTGTGTGTATATAACTGTGTATATGTATACACATACGTGTGTGTGTGTGTGTGTATAACTGTGTGTATGTATACACATACATGTGTGTGTGTGTATATGCATAAGTACACACACACACACACACACACACACACACACACACACAAATTAAGGGAGGAAAAAGGGAAGAAGGAAGAAAATAAAGCCACCTGTTGCAGCACTGGTGACCTCTGAGATAGTAGCTAGAACTCGGGATGTCACAAACCAGGGTGGCCATTGGACTTTTCCTAACTGGGACAAAGATGGCAGTTCCTCAGAAACTTAGGAGTCACTGCAGTTATAGGAGTTACTCCCTGAAGATCACATTAGGTCTCCTTCCTCTGCCCCTTTAGAAGACACATAAGAACTTATCTCTTTCTGACTATAACCAAGTTCTCTGACCAGCACACAAATTCTGACAAGTACAGCTCATCCTCAAAAGGTCAAGCAAACCAAGGAGATTGTCCACACAGAGTGTTATTAGGTAAGAATATTAACAGTGCAGGAGGTTAAACACTGGCCTTCAGGTTGGCATGCTATGGCTGGGCTGGACAAATGGGTCAGCAACTAAGAGTCCTGGCTGCTCTTCCAGAGGACCCAGGTTTGATTTTCAGCACCCATTTGGCAGCTCAGAACTGTCTGTAACTGCAGTCCTAGGGGATCTGACTCCCTCTTCCTACCTCTAAGGTACTGCACTGATGTGGTACACATACATAAATGCAGGCAAAATGTCCATACATATAAAACTTAGGTTATATATAATTTAGACGCATATTAAACTTAAAAATTAAATAAATAAATTAGTAGATTTCTTAATTCTCCTCACCAGGTGTATCAGCACAAATATAAATAATAAATATTTGCATTTATGGTGCTGATTTTTAAATTTTGTTATAAAACAAAATAAGAAAAAGAATGTATAAGGAGGAGCAAAGAGGCATGGAGACCAAAAACGCATGGTCTTACCTGGAGTCTTGTATTCATCTCCAAGAAGTAAAAATTCTTCTGAGAGTCCACAAGGAATTCCACAGTTCCAGCAGAAGAATACTTCACGGCTTTAGCCAAAGCCACAGCCTGCTCTCCCATTGCTTGACGAGTCTCAGGATCCAGAAAAATGCTACAAATATACAAGGCACTCAGCAACAAGGCTTCAGGTGATCTTTTATGGCCGTACATAAAGCTGCTACATAGATTCATCTGAATCAACTTAGGAACTGTGCCATGTCCAACACGTTTCACCAAGCCAGAGTCATTTTACAGAACATCTCATCTTCTCACATTACCCTACAGCTTCATTTCTAAAATACACAAGTAACTTTTACTTAGTAAAACTGAACATATATACCGGGAGTTGCTTCAAACTAAAACACAAATAAGCTAATGGAGACTGACATACACAACCTTCATTCTTCATAGAGTACGTATGTGCAAATTGGCTCCTTGATTGAACTTACTCTTAAAAATGCATGTGTGTAGCACCTTTATGGACATGAATAAGCAGGGAGAAGAGAACTGTCAAAAGCTAAGGATTAACAAATGAGGCGCTGCCTTCCTATTCCAGGGTTTGTATTCAGCCACTGTCACCTCCAAGGACAGAGGGAGAGGAGAGCAGCGATGTAGGAGAGACCCTTGACTTTTATGCTCAAGTCCCTCTGGGCTCCTATGAGCATAATAGCTGTGAAGGGTCTTCTGGAGAAAGCCTACATGTGAGGGAAGCCTAGACAGTCTTGCATTGCAGTTAGATAAGGTGTTCTTCAACTTGGACATACAGAAAACAACGTTCTACACTGACCAGGTGCATAAGTCATATTTACATGTTATGTAAAAATGTTATGGCCTGAGGCTCAGAGGTACCCAAACCCTCTATTTCCCCTAGGCAAGATAGTTCAATATTTGCTAATTCAGTGTTCACAATGCCTTTGTGGAACATAAATGCATCTAATAAACCTCTAAAGCATGTTTCAAAATCACTGTCTCACAGGCAGGTCAAACTAAAATGTTTTCATCAAAACTTGTTTAAATGGAGGAATATATATGTAAATGAATGAGGGGTACACACCAGACAACCATTATTTTCTGATTGTCATTCTACATAAGAAAGGCTCTGAAAAACATCAGTAGTAACTCCATTTCTATTTGCAGGCTGATGTTTCCTCCCATAAGATCTGTCAAACAGGCTGTACAATATTCATGGTGGGATGGTATACTGAAACTATATGTGCTCTTCTTCATCCAGAATGGCATCTAAAAAGAGCCACTCCTGGTGTACCTGTGTCTCACACCCACTCTTCTACAGACTCACTGGACTCTGTAGCACAAGACCTCCTTAACAGCCTGTCAGTGTTCAATTAGTACACAATTAGTTAGTCAGTGCTCAAAACTTCCCTAACTTCCTTGTAAATATCAGGATAAAGACTAGTTGTACTAGAATTAAGATCCAAATAAGAGGTCCAGCCTCTGTCTGCATTTGGCTGCTTTAGCTCTGCTTTGCTTTGTCTGTTTTGCTTTTGTTTTATTTTTTGTTTTGCTTTGTTTTTGTATTCTAAGATACTTTTAATATGCTGTCCCTTCCCTGGTTTTAGGCCAAAAACTTGACTACTTTCCTATCTCATTCCTTAAGTTGTAGCAAGCAACCCTGTGATGTCTTTTAACACTAGGATTACATTTCAATTCCATATAAATTGATAGATTCAAGCTGTCAACAGTCATTTAGATTGCCATAGGGGCACAGCTAAGTAAACAAATAAACAGGAGATGTACTTTCTAATCACCCTTCAGGTGATGTTGAGATAACTGGATGGCTTCAGGTGTTATATAGTTCTGCAGTGTCCTAAGACATATAGGCATAGAGAAATCTGGGAAACAACAACCTGAAAAAGCTAATGCAGCAAAGATAAGAAGAGCATACAGAGGTGGAGGCTTCTAGCAGTTAAGTAGACTCCATTTTGTTCTTTCTGGTCTTATCCGCTTCTATACTGTGACCCTTGCAGAGCAGCAGCACAGTTGCTAGGCCTTCTGCCACTGGTAATGCAGTCACAGGACAAAGTGATGCAGACCTCCCCCAGCACTAACAGCAAAGTCAAAGGATTAAGACACCATGTCTTAAGACCACCACATTACCTCTTGTTTTTAACCATGGTGTCTAAAATAGGGAATAATTTTACCCTGTGATTAAAATTTTACCCATGGTCATATATATTCTTTCAAGAATACACATATATTAAGGCATGCTGGCTTTGCAAATTAAAATACTATTGGATATATATTTTACTGCTTGGCATTTCAAAATGACTACAGATATTCAACTGGGTTTTTTGTTTTTCAGTTTCAGGGGTGAGTTGCCTGATTTTTATTTTTGGGAGAAGGTCTTGCAATGTAGCCTTTGGCATGCCTGACACTCACTATAGCACAGCTGGGCTTGAATTCATGGTGATCTTCCTGCCTTAGCCTCTGAAATACTAAGTTGTGAGCATACTTCACCATGCCTGGCAACAACTGGGCCTTTTTTTTTTTTTTTTTTTAAGACAATAGTTTCACTATGTTGCTCTACCTGGCCTAGAACTCTCTCTATGTAAATCAGGCTGACCTAAAATTTAGAGATCCACCTGCCTCTGCCTCCCTACTGAATAGCAAGTACCTACTGAATAGAAATGAATTCTTATGAAGTGTCTCACAAACGCACTGCAGCTGCTGGGAACCACCAGAGCAGCTCAGATGAATCAAGGACTGCTCAAGAACTCTATCCAGGAATCCTTTCTCAGTAGGAAAACCCAGGACCAACTTTGTTAACATTTCTCTAACATAAGAAGCACATCTCTTCTAGGTGTCCTGAGACCTGGCAGGCTCTGCACAACTCCCAAACCTAAACAAGTCACAACTGTTTATCTAACTCTAACTCTCGCCTATTAAAAATCTACTTCTTGAAAATCTACTTCTCACTTTTATGCACTGAAATACTGAGAGACCTCAAGTAACAGATTATTAACCATTAATATAGAAACATCTATTGGTAAAATTTATATTAAGGTAATGTTAACAAAGTGTTTTAATGGAAAAGATGATTAAGATCAGGTAGTTTTACAGGTGCTCTCTGGGGAAACACTTACCTTGGCGCCTCCTCTACCACCTTCTGGTTTCTTCTCTGGATCGAGCACTCCCTCTCATTGAGCCACAGAGCATTGCCATGTTTATCCCCTAAAATCTAAGAGTGGTGTGTCATTTAAGAACACTATCAGTGAGGGTTGCCAGCTGACACTCCCCAGCTCACACCCCCCAGCTGGCAACACCCCCCAGCTGACAACACCCCCCAGCTGACAACACCCCCTAGCTGACAACACCCCCTAGCTGACAACACCCCCCAGCTAGCACCCCCCATGTAACTTCCCTTGCTGTTTAATATCCAGACTTCAGAGAATACATAGCTTTCAAAATATACACTGAGTTAATATTAACAGAAGTAAAGTATATTTACAACTCTAGAATACAGTAAAATATTATTAGTAAAAACAGCAGAGGAAACCTATCCTCATGCTGCATTTCCAGCACAGATGGTCATATGAGGATCATTTAAAATGGCTAGGAGGCCAGAAGCCACTGTGGAAGTGAGAAGCACTGAGAAAGCGCTGGCTGGGGTCATGCCTTTTGGTCACCAATAAGCAGGGACAGCAGATCATTCTGCAAACATATCTGTTGTTCTTATCCAGTGTGTTGTTATTTGTGTGGGGGGTGGGTGTGGGTGTGGGTAACACTGCTGTGCTTATTCTGTCAGAGGAAGTTAGAAATGATGGTCAGGAGTAAGCTGTGTTTTGTTTGTGAGAGGGAGAAATAGACTGGGGCCCCTGGAGAGAAAATGACACTTGCTGTGTTGAATCATTGGGAGTTGTTCCAATGTCCCTGCGCACATATTTTAGGGACACAGATTTGTCTTAGGAACTCTAAAATGAGTCACCAATTTTAGCACCAAGCAGCTATCCAGCCTCACTTCAGGGTTTGCTGTTATCGGTTCCTTCATGTATTACAGAGAGCTGATAGAAGTATCATATTAATGTTTTACTTGGCTGTTACCAGTTTTTAAAAAAGCATACTCACAACACACATAGTTAGCTAAGGCATGAATAGTGAATATATGACTGAATATTTTTAGGAATAAAGCCTTTCTAAACTCATTTCAAGTAATAACGGAAAAAATTAGACTCACCAGCTGCCAATAACTTAGCATTTTCCTTCTAAGACTTCAAGGTAGCTGCATGAGGTTCATCTAAAAATATTTTAACTCCTGAAAATAACTCTCAACCTCTTTTTTTTTAAACTTTAGTTGGCAAGGAAGTAAAAGTACATTTAGTCTCCAAGAAATAAAGCCAAAACAACAAAGAATCTCAAAAAGCACTGACAACTGTTTTAAAAAAAAAAAAAAGACTCAGCTATAGAATCAAGTTTTCTCTCTGATTCTATATAGTCTCCTTGTTTGCTCTAAAAGGTGTAGGGGATTTGATGCATAGACTCATATGGGAATTGGTGCCCAGACATACATTTGCTGGCACAACAGCCATACATATAAAGTCAAAATGAAAAGCTCAGGGAATTTTTCAAGCATTTTAAAAAACTAGTAACGATATACTGGAAAACATTAATAAAATAGAATTATAAGGGAAAGATGGCCCTTACCCTTGTGAGCTGTTGTACACTTTGGCTATAATCCTTTATGTGCTGAACAGGAAATGGCCACATGCGTGCTCCTCAAGAAGCTTCACGATAACGCATGCTCTTGAGGGTCCCTGAACCCAGCTTGGGCAACACCAGTGGTTCTCTAGCTGAACATTCCCAGTGTACACCTCAGAAGATGCAGGATGGGAGTGCTCACGTAAAAGTTATCAGGTGATTGACATGGATAGATGAGCTTCCCAGACTGTGAGTAGACATTCAAGAAATGGGTAACATCATCTAAGTGCAGAAACCAAGGGACCAGGATAGGGTGAAAAAGAAGTTGATCTCTGTGAACTAAGCTTGTCATACAGCAGTGTCTTCTGAACCAAAGCAGTGCCATCGTCAGTAGAGCATGTCTGCCAGCAAAGCACTACCACAGTTGTTCCTATGTCCTCATCGAAAGAGGAGGGCTGAATGGGACCACTGGACCTCCATCTGATAGTCCAGTCATTATTCCCAGCTACTTGTATATACTTCTGCCCTACTTACATGTGGCTTTGGGTCTTGTGAGGGCCTAGACTATACAGGCTGGATGACAAAAAAGAAGAGGGCCCCAACTGTACAGCAATGGGGAAGTCATCACTCATGTTGAATGCTGTAACCACCTTTCACTGTGGCTGCAGTAGGGACTCCAACACTTCTGCCCATAACCCCTCACACATGCTCCATAGATAAGTCTAATAACAAGCTCATTGGTTCCCCCAAGGGATCTCTGCATTATCACTGGGCCTTATGAGGGGAGGGTGACCAAACACTGCTTAGTTCCTACTGGGGAAAAATTATTAAAACAACCCTATAAATGTAAATTATAATACAAAAATGCTAATGAAAACTGGAAAGTGAATAGCTTTTTTAAAACCTAAGATAGATCAGATGGGAGAGACATCTAGGTTATCCATTTACTAGGGGACAGACTTGCCTCTGTTTAAAAACATACCCCAGAAGGGAGGTCAAAGGTAATTAAACTAAATGCTAATGTAGATGTGTAACTACTTAAGAAACAAACATTTGTTGAAAATTAATGGAACACAAAGGCCTAGCTGCTGGAACAGCAAAGAACTAAGACCACATCTCTGCTCTCGAGGATCCATGATCAATCAGACATGGAGGTATCTAAAAAGCTCAAGCAGTGTAGCGTGCTCCTGCCAGCGGGAGCAGTGCCTTCCACCTCTGCATTTTGAGATTCTCACTCAGCCCAAGATTTAAAGACACAAATTTTTAAAAGGGTTTGGCAAAGATACCTGTTTTAAAACCAGTGCACAAAAATCATCTGTGTGAATTACATGAGCAACAACAAATAAATGGTAAATCAAGCTAATGCAGCAGTTAGCGCATCACAAGGTTAAAACTGTGAAGTGGTTAGCACATCACAGGGTCAAAATGACGAAGTGACTAGGGGGAGATGAATGAGAGACATAAAACCTTTAGACTTAAAACTAAAAAGCACTTCTGGAGGGACTAATGAAGACTTACATAAACTATGAGCTTTTTCATGGACTGACAAAAAAGTCAATCTAGAACCAATACAACCCAAATCCAAAACCCAGTACTTGGGGTGTAAGTATGTATGTTATAAAGGAATTAGATTAATGGATAAAATCTAAAATTTACATTGAGATTAAGGAACTTAGAAAGCCTAAACTGTCTTGGGGGGAGTAATTTAGAAGATTAATTGTACCCTATTCTGAAATATCTTTTTGTCTCTCTCTGTCTCTGTGTGTGTGTGTGTGTGTATGTGTATGCATGTGTATTGTAAGACTGTGATGTGTGTGTAGCATATGCTTGCATGCATATGTGTGCATAAGTATGTGCAAGTGTAAGCACGCACACAAGCATAAAAAGGGAAAAGATTGACATCAGGTGTCTTCTATTACTGTCATTCTTACTTTGAGGCAGAGTCTCTAGCTAAGCCCACAGCTAAATGACTCAGTCTGTTTGGCCAGTGGTCCTATCCAGCTCTTGGATTACACACAAGCACCACCATGCCTGCTCTTTATGTGGAGTCTAGGAAACTGAACTCAGGCTTGCATACAAAGTATTTCACCAACTGAACTATCGCCCCAGCCCTCAGATATCTTTAAAACAAATATAATTAAGACAATGACCCAATATCACTTAATTTACAACAAATGCTATATACAATGTATATAACAAATGTAAATACAATATATGGTATCATTTTGTAAAAGTAAATTTTACTCTGCTGATATAATTGTTGTCTCTAAGGCTTTTTTTTTTTCCAAAACCACGGTTTCCCATTTATTTCAATGGCTCAGCAAATATATACACACATATGTACATGTACATGTGTGTCATATATACATTCATAGAGAAAACAAGGAAAACACAGTAAAACATTAAAATTGGGAATCCGGCTAAAGAGTGTGGAAAAGTTCATTATACCACCTGGTCACTGTTCTGTAGCTTTGGGGTTTTAAAGGCAAGGACACAGATTTCAATAATCACATGATGCTAACTGTTTACAAGTAAAAACACTGGCAATAAAGTGATAATTCAGGATGATGGCATTCTGGGAAGGATAAGCTTATGAGGGAGAACATCACAGGAGCTTCTGATACTGCAAGTATCTCTACTCCAGCAAAAATGCTAGATTTTCCTTTCCAGATAGTAACTATATAGTCTACATATTATTTCCAATATCGGAAAAGGTTAAAGAAATAGAATGAAGTATATAAAAACATTTTTGAAGGAAAATCATTACACATGATTGTATGTGTGTGTAAAAATAAACTGTTTTGCTTTGTACGAAGTATGGGGCTTTTGCTAAAGAAGTCACATAGCTGAGGTCTGGTCATGGAAATGTACTCTTAATGCCTCCATCTGTTAAGCTAGGCCTAGCTCTGGCTCAGACTCCTCTCCCAGCTGACTGGTTCAATCGACTTTTCCTCTCGGTCTCTGAGTTGTTCTCCTTGGCCTTAAACTGACTCTAGCAATCTTTTCTAATCTCCGGGCTCCTTCTCATTCTCTTGCTTGTTCTGTCTTCACCTCTGTCTAGCTTGTTCTCTCTTCAATCTGTCTCTGTAGAATTCTCCTGGTAAAACTGCCTCCTTCTCCTTCTCTGCTGCTTTATTCTCCCTCTAACTCTACTGTGCTGTTCTCCATGAACTCTGCTGTATTTCTGTACTGTACTCTCCTGTACTGTCTCTCCCTTGTGTAGCTTCCATTTTCCTCTCTTCTTGTGGAAGTTGGGCATATCCTGTTCTGTCAAATCTTTCTCTAATTTGTCACTTTACCTATCCCGAGAATTAGACATAACTTTCAAACATGGGTGCTTCCTTCTTCAAACTAACTTTACCTTCATTTTGGAGATTAAAAGTGTGTGCTAAGGGCGTGTCTGTATTCCAGCCAGAGGAATTAAAGGTGAGTGCTAAGGTTGAGCAGCACCACAATTAGAAACAGGTTTAAATATCCTGTAACACCATTTATTAGAGAAAATTAGAGAGCCAAATGGGAAAGCATCTACTCTCACTAGATAGCAAACAAAAACATTTATTCAGGCATAGTCATAGACCAAAACACCATCCCTAAATCAACAAACCACAGTGCTCTGGAGGCAAAGCAAGAGGATTGCACATGGAAAGCTAGGCTGAGCTACACAGAAAAGTCCTGAATGTGTTAAGAACTCTGATGCTTAAAGACATTGAGATGAAAAGGGAAAACTATAGAGATGAGCTGACATGAGCCAAAAGGTATAACATATATACAAATATATATTATAATCATTATATGTATTCATAGTATATCTTATTCCTTTTCTTTTAATGGCTCCAGTGACCCAGTCGTGGAAGAAACTGGGCAAGTCCATAGGTAGGAATCACCTTAGACTGCTGTGTTTCACCAGTGGGTTTCTATTTCATTTCCAGCCAACCCAAACCATTGCAGCAATATGGCATAGTCATACTCTCAGCCATTAGATGGTATCTTGAACAGTACCAACCTGGATTTCTATATGACGAGGGTTATCGATAAATTTTTCTATTAGTAGTCTATCATCACCAAAACTAGAAGCAGCTTCCTGGGATGAAAACCTAAAGCCATCCCTGTAGAACAAAAAGAACAATTATACTAGCAAATCAAAGATAGTTTTCTACATAGAAAACAGTTTTGTTACAGCTTAATTCAGAACAAATGGGGAACAGACTCACTACATGTACAGCAACCTAATCTAACCTGAGCAGTAACTTCCATTTACCCCTCTGTCACCTTGGGCCACTTATATAATGTGCTAGTTACAGATTTTCCATGAAAACAAGAATACAGTACTTGTTTCAACAACCATTGAACTAGCAATGCTACAGAGACAGATCGCTCAGCAATTAAAAGCACTAGCTGCTTTTCAACGGGATCCAGGTTCTATTCTCACGCCTATGCAGCAGCTCACAACTCTAGTCTGAGGACTCTGACGCTCTCTTCAGGCCTCCACAGGCACTGCATGAATATGGTACACAGACAAGCATGCAGGCAAAATACCCATTCACATAAAGCAAAATAAGCAAATATTTTTAATATACTAGTTAAGAAGTATTTTTAAAAAGCATACATATATTTCTCTTAGAAATTAGAAGACACAAAAAAAGTGGAAAGGGCCTGACAGTTACACAGTGGGAGGAGCAACAGAAACTGCAATTCTGTAGGAAGATGCTTCCTAGACATGTTTCAGATACAGGGCCTGAGATGCAGCTGTGTCCCATATACGACTTCGGTCATTATGTTATAGCTCCTTTAAAATGGCTTCAAACATTTAAAACAGAAAAGGATGGTTTTTTGAGGGAAAAAAGTATAGATTTAATTATTGTTTTACTAGATACATAAAAAAAGGGGGGGGGATTATTTGACCAGTTCAGCAAACTCAGCAGGCAAGGTGGCATACAACTTTAACCTCAGCCCTCAGGAGGCAGAAGTGGATATATCTTGTGCATTGTATGAAAAAAGAGCCAGATGTGGGAGAGTTGTTCAGGAAGATGTGAGGAGATGCAGGGCACCTGAGCACAGGTAAGCAGTCGTGTGGCACAATGTAGGTTATAACAAATGGCTTATTTTAATTATGATCTAGTCAGAGAAAAGAGCCTAGCTATGTGGCCAAGGTGTGTGTAAATGTATTTTAAACCTGAGTCTCATTTCTGGGAGCATGGGACTGGGAGGAAGAAACCAGGACTAACTTCTACAATGTCTCTGTGAGTTCCTGGCCTGCTTAGTGAATTCTGAGCCAAGCAGAACAACATAGATACTATCTCAAAAGAATTAAAATAAATTAATTAATTAAGTGAAATTAAACTGAAACTTAGGATTCCATTCCAGAGCTCACACAGTAAGGGCTCTGGCCATCCAGCACAAGGACCAAAGCTTCACACCCTCGGGGCAGATTCCCACAAGTTGTCCTGTGGCTTCATGCATGCACCATGGTGTGTACACACCCAGGTAAATCAAGTAAATGTAAACAACTGTGATGCCCCTCAGTGGAGGAATGGATACAGAAAATGTGGTATATTTATACAATGGAATACTACTCAGCAATTAAAAACAATGAATTCATAAAATTTGTAAGCAAATGGTTGGAACTGGAAAATATCATCCTTAGTAAGCTATTCCAATCACAAAAGAATACACATAAAATGCAATCACTGATAAGTGGATATTAATTAGCCCAGAAGCTCTGAATACTCAAGACACAACTAGTTAATCATATTATTCCCAAAAAGAAGGGAGGAAAGGGCCCTGGTTCTGAAAAGACTTGATCCTGATCGTAGGGGAGTACCAGAACAGAGAAATGGGAGGGGGGTGATTGAGGAATGGGTGGAGGGAAGAGGACTTATGGGACATATGGTGAGGGGGGAACTGGGAAAGTGGAAAGCCTTTGGAATGTAAACAAAGAATATAGGTAAGAAAAAGAAAAAGAAAAAGAAAAAAAGAGAAAAAAAAGTACCTCAAGCTTATCTAAAAGTAACTGAAAATCTTTATTCATTAATTGATATATCTGGAATACAAAATGTAGTTACCTTTACTTCTAACCAAGTATGCCTTTGTATTAAATACTTGTATTGAGCATAAAACAAGAAACTAGACTCTTCTAAACCTTTTTATATACAAAAATTGCATCTGGAAATTTTAAACATAATTATCTGATATGCTGTGTCTGTACTTGAAATGTTAAAATAGTGAAAGTAACTAGACGACATATTTTAAAACCTGAGGTGAAAAAAATTCTCCTCTTTCTGCTCCCTAAAAGAAAAGATCTCAGGTTTTCTTAGTGTTCCATTGTTCTAAGTTCTTTGACTTAGAGACATGGTTTCCAGATTGGGGCAATATAGAAAGGTGAGCAAAACTAGAAGCACAGTGAGTCATCCTCAGCACCATGTGGCCAGAGCTTCACTAGACGGGACAGATATTGTAATTCATAAAGAGAATAACATAGCACCTTACAGTTCGCCTCTAATGTAATGACTAAAATCTCTCATTTTGCCTTTAAGCCAAGAACATCAAACATAAGCCATCAAAGCCATCAAAATAAAACACAAAGTTTGAAAACATCACGAGTATGTTTTGCAGCTAAGGGAAAGTTGTATTAAGAACCTCTGAGAGGTAGTTCAGGGCCAGAGCAAAAGCCTGGCACATGCCAAGTTCTGGGTTCTACATCCTGCCACCAGACAAAGTCAAACACACACTCTTTGTTACTGCCATTTATACCTTCCTTGATTCAAAAAATAATCATTCAGCCAAAGAATCTCATACATATTATCTAAAGAAAAATAGAAATTGTCTGATTTATGGTATGGTTAGTCAATAATATAGCCAGGGTTCTATTTTGGCCATATATTTCACGTAAATCTATATACAGGAAAGAAGGCCAGAGCCTGTTGTGAAAACAGCTAAGCTCCACATTGAAGAACTTTCATGATTTGTTATTGTTGTTGTTGTTGTTGTTGTTTTGAGACAGGGTTTCTCTGTGTAACATCCCTGGCTGTCCTAGAATTCACTTTGTAGCCCAAGCTGGCGTCTGCCTCCAGAGTGCTGGAATTAACGGCACATGCCACCACACGCACCTAAGTCTCTTTGAACTCTTCCCAATGTTGTAAAGGCTCTAAGCAAGTCTTGGATCGACTTCACTGCCAAAACTAAGGAAGGATGCACAGGATATAGATGCTCTCAGGACAAAACAAAGCAGCAGATTACTAAACTCCGTGTTGTATCCAAAGAATAAAAAATGTTTGTAGATTGTGCAAAAAGAAGTTTCTTCATCAAAATTTTCTCCTTCAAAGTGAATGAGGGGAGAGAGAAAACTGGACAAGTGTGCTGTGGCATCAACACCTTAGCACTATGGGAGGCAATCTGGGCTCACTGGACCATTTTGTGAATTCTTCCAGACTTTTGGGTTTATGTTTGATTTTTTTGTTTGTTTTTGTTTTTGTTTTCTGGTTTGGTGGTATTGTTCTAAATAAATGAAGAATATTGGTTATTTTATTTACACTGCAAATGTCCTCCTTCCCAGTTTACTCTCCACAAATGCCCTATCCCATCCCCCTACCCCCTGCCTCTATGGGGGTGCTCCCCCACACCCATCCATTCCCACCTCACCACCCTAGCATCCCTCTATGCTGGGGCTTGGAGCCTCCAAAGTACTAAGGGGCTCTCCTCCCATTGATGCCAGAGAAGACAATCGTCTGCTACATATGTAGCCGGAGCCTGGGGTCCCTCCATGTGCACTCCTTGGTTGGTGGTTTAGCCTCTGGGAGCTCTGAGAGGGTCCAGTTAGCTGATACAGTTGTTCTTCCTATGGGGTTGCAATTCCTTTTACCCTACCCCTCCTTTTACCCTACCCCACCTCTCTCCCTCCCAGGTATCTCCCTCCCTCTACCTCCTGTTATTATTTTGTTTTCCCCTTCTAAGTAGGAGTGAAACATCCACACTTTGGTCTTCTTTCTTATTAAGCTTTATGTGGTCTGTGAGTTGTATCATGGGTATACCAAGCTTTCTGGCCAATATCTACTTATCAGTGAGTACATACCATGTGTGTTATTTTGTGACTGAGTTACCTCACTCAGGTTAATATTTTCTAGTTCCATCCATTTGCCTGCAAATTTCATCAAGTCATTGTTTTTAAATATCTGAGTAGTATTCCACTGTGTAAATGAATCACATTTTCTGTATCCGTTCTTCTGTTGAGGGTCATCTGGGTTCTTTCCAGCTTCTGGCTATTATAAATAAGGCTGCTATAAACATAGTGGAGCATGTGTCCTTATTATATGTTGGATCATCTTTTGGGTATATGCCCAGTAGTGGTATAGTTGGGTCCTCAGGTAGAACTATTTTCAATTTTCTGAGAACTGTTTTCGAAAGTGGTTGTATCAGCTTGCAATCTCACTAGCAATGGAGGAGTGTTCCTCTTTTCTCCATATCCTCGCCAGCATCTACTGGCACCTGAGTTTTTTATCTTAGCCATTCTGGCTGATGTGATGGAACAGCTTTTTAAACAAAACTATCCATCACCAAATCCACAGTGTCAAACTTCTGCTCTTCTACACAAGATTACAGAGATGGCTCATTCATCATGTTGAAACAATATTTTCAGGTAGAAAGTAATCTAATTTTACTAAACACATAAGTGTATTTTGAGTCTGTATCACTTAGTTGACTAGAAAAGAAGATGCCACATGAATAGATACCAAGACGGAAGTTGGTACCAAGAGTAGGGTATTGCTGTGATGGGCCTGACCATGTTTTTGTTTGAAGGAATGTGGATTTGGGGACTTTGGACTTGAAAATCAATGGAATGTTTTAAGTGGGGTTTGATGGGACATCCTAGTAGGAATATGGAAGACATTGGTACTGCGGGTGATGTGAACTGTGAGGGCTGGCTCAAGAGGTTTCAGAGGAGAAGAACGTAAGTATGTGGCTTAGAGACTATTTTTTGTGATATTTTGGTGAAGAATGTAGCTGTTTTGTGTCCTTGTCTGGGGAGTCTGCTGGAAGGACGCTAAGTCTAAAGTGAAAAGAATCAGATTAATTGCATTGACAAAAGAAGTCTCAGAAAAGCCCAGAACAGACTTTGTCCTCTGGTTTACTCTCATGAAGATGTTTTGATCAAGCATGGCAGGCTTAGTAAGGAAAACACAAAATGTTTAGTTCAAATAATGAAGGGGAACCAGGAAGTGAAACAGAGCTGAATCCTGTGTTCAGGAGATAAATGGATTAAGGAGTGGCAGTCTCAGGGCAGGATCCCACCCAGCTAAGCGTATTGTTTGTGGTACTTCTGATACTGAGTGGGAGTAGGGTGGGGTGGAATGCAGGGAGACCTTCTACTTGGGTTTATATAAACACTAAATCCAAACATAAAAAAAATGACAAAGTAACTTTAAAATACACATCTTCAAACAATTCTACTCTGTATCCAATCACTTAGAAACTCTGCTTTTGTGTTTTGTTTTGTGTTTGAGACAAAGTCTCACTCTGTAACTTATGTTGGACTCAAATTTATTATAGCCCAAGCCCCAGCCAACCTCAGATTTGTGGAAATACTCTTTCCTCAGATTCCCAGGGCCTGGCACAAGTCAGTATACCTGGCTTCACTTTCTCACCACCTCCATCCTCCACCAGCTCTGCCTCCAAGAACAGGTACTACAGCTCCCTCCTCCCTGACTTCCTGCCTCTAGAACATGATTCAGTTGGCTTACCAAAGAAATTTTCATTTGTCTTGTGTGTATGGGTTTGATGTGTGTTTACAGGTGTGTGTGTCTGCCTGGAGGCCAGAGGAAGACATTAGCTGTTCTGTGTCATCATTTACAGTATTCCTTTGTGACAGTTTCTTGCTAAACCTGGGCTTAGACTGATGGCCAGGAAGTCCAAGCAATCCTCAGGCTCCACCCTAAGAACTGCTTGGATGACGCATATATAGAGCCACACCTGGCATTTTGCATGGGGATAGTGGGGATTTGAACTCAGATCTTTATGCTTGCACAACAAGCACTCTTATCTACTGTGCCATCTTCCATCTCCCTAGTCCACCCAAACCTTGATGACTCACTAACCTAATACATAATGAAGGACATCATATTGTTTTTCATATCTTTAATATTTTTATAATTAAAAAGTATAATGTCAAAGTTGGTTGAAGCTCCATGATTTCCCTACTGTGAACTTTCCAATCTTCCTGATATAAAGAATGTACACAAGAGCATACACAGGATGAGAGGAAAATCTGGTTGTGACATCTGCCACCCTACTAATCATCAGGGTTAACTCAGCTGATCTTGCTGACTTAGATGTCCTCCTCCTTCCTCCTCCTCCCTCCTCCTCCTCCTCTTCCTCCTCTCCAACCACATCTCCATATGCAATCCTCTCAAAGCTCACACTTGATCAAGAAGGATGACCAGCACCAATGAGACTATTCCTCATAAATGAGCAGCTGCTAATGCCCCTCACACAACTTCCAAACAAATGCTTAGGCATGTGCATGATGAAGCTCTGCCCACTCAAGGCAATAGGATCCAAGTCCTACTGTTCATTCACCTTGGTTTGAGATAGAAGCTCATTTAGCCCCTGATGACCTCTAACTCTCCATGTAGCTTGAACTTCTGACCCTCCTGTTTCTGCCTCCTAAGGATGGAGCTCCTACTTTACCTTCATACCACCATCAAGATGCCTTTCTGCTGCTGGTCCTCTCCAGATTACACTTTCTGTTATTTATTCATGGTTTGACTCCTCATATCAAAGCAGGCCTTCCAACCTTGTTTAAGCCGTGGGTTCTTTTGTAGATGATGTAGCACAGGAACTTGTCAAAACAAAATTGCTAGTTCTAGAAAATGCATGGCACTTTCTACCAATCCCAGAGAAATGAATTGAAGCCTAGCTGGTCAGGGAGCCAAACCAGGAGATTTATTTGACAGAATCTGGTATTATCCTGAGTAAGACTTTTTCTTATAAAGATATAGTGAATAGACTGGTAGTGTATGTAGTTCAGAGGTAATGTGCATTCCTACTTTGGGAAGTACACTGGGTTTGATCACTAGATCTGAAAACAAAACAAACTATGCAAACTTTTAAATAAATAGGACTGCATACACTGGAAGATAGACATCAGAATATTCTTTAAAATGCTTAGGATATAACATCTGTGGTTCTTTATTGAATAAATTCCATACACTAGAGATAGCACAGAAGGTAAGAGCATTTACTGCTTGTCTTAGTCAGGGTTTCTATTCCTGCACAAACATCATGACCAAGAAGCAAGTTGGGGAGGAAAGGGTTTGTTGAGCTTACACTTCCACACAGCTGTTCATCACCAAAGGAAGTCAGGACTGGAACTCAAGCAGGTCAGAAGCAGGAGCTGATGCAGAGGCCATGGAGGGATGTTACTTACTGGCTTGCTTCCCCTGGCTTGCTCAGCCTGCTCTCTTATAGAACCCAAGAATACCAGCCCAGAGATGGCACCACCCACAAGGGGCCCTCCTTCACTTGATCACTAATTGAGAAAATGCCCCACAGCTGGATCTCATAGAGGCACTTCCCCAAGTGAAGCTCCTTTTCCTATGATAACTCCAGCCTGTGTCAAGTTGACACACCAAACTAGCCAGTACACTGCTCTTGCAGAAGACCTGGGCTTGGTTCCTAGTACTCCTATTAGGCAGCCCACAATCATCAGTCACTTCAATTCCAGGGAATCCAAAGCACTTTCCTAGCCTCCACAAGCTCCTGCACACACGTGGTACATGCAAACTCATATATATGTATATAAATTAAAAAATAAATAATCTTTAAAATAAGATTTTTCTCCAAGGGACCTGTTTACATAACCTAAGTGACACTGACATCATCATAATGGAGTAAGAAGATACATGGTGGCTTTTAATGGTGGAAAGTTTCACAGATACCACTTTTACTTTGATTTTTTACACTGCAGGACACACTAAATTCCAGGTTGATGGCAATAAAAATAGTTATGTGCCTGCTCTACTCATTCATATTCATGAACTCCCCCTGGATTTTATCATTATGGACCCTCCCTCTGGAATCATAAGCCAAGATAAACTTTTTCTTTGATAAGTCATTTTTGACCATGCCATTTTACCAAAACACCAGAGTCTAACAGTTTGGTGTGATACCATATATAACATTATAAAGTCTTCATGAAGACCACGTCTCGGGGGATTTTTTACCTTCTTGCTTACATTAGAATCTAACTTTGAGGCTTAAATTCCACTGCGGTGAATGACTGTCTTACTAATAAAGATCTCTCTCTCTCTCTCTCTCTCTCTCTCTCTCTCTCTCTCTCTGAGACTTAAAAGAGAGCGAGTGAGAAATAGGAAGGGAAGAGTAAGCACAACCGACCATATGAAAGAGCAGATCACTTCTGAGTGAAGGCAACATACATTAATGATAAAGTAACAATTATGTACATTTTAATCCTCCTCCATGAATGACAAAATTTCTCATGTAACTAAGTATATAATTCTCTCTCTCTCTCTCTCTCTCTCTCTCTCTCTCTCTCTCTCCTTTCCTCCCTCCCTCCCTCCGTGCCTCCCTCCCTCCCCTGAAGTGGACATTTCTGGTTTCTTTGAAGACTCAGTTATGTTGTGTGATGTTTTTCTGAAAACTGTCTTATGAGAGGCTGAAGCAGACACGTGGGAGGATGTTTTGCTAAGAACAGACACGTGGTGTTTTTCTGGAGGCAGCCTAGAAACAGGATATGTGATGTTTTGCTAGAGCAGACTCTAGAGAAAACCTGATAAGAGGATGTAAATACAGCCCAGAAGGCAGGTGGTCTTGGTGTGCCGTGCCGCTCTACTGGTTGTCACTGCTCTTTGCTATCTTCGCTGACAATGCATTTGATATGCCTTACGTTCTTTGTTGGTCACCATTTGTCGTGACTTCACAGAGGAAAAACATACCAAAAATCTTCTGGTGGGGTTCCAGTGGCTTCTTGCTGCTTCTAGGGACTCAGGCAAATTGGCAGAACCTTGCTGTTTCTTCTAGATAGATCTGCAGTCACTAATTCATAAATGGTGTTTAAGAGACTTGCCCTTACTGGTTACTGATTCATAAATGATGTTTGTTTTTGGGACTTGCTGTTACTGACTCGTATGCTGTTAGTGTATATGAATAGACTGAGCTGCCACTACTAATTCGTATACACTAAACTAGTAATATTGTGACAACACAGATTAGATTTGCTCCAAAAATATATATATATTTCTAAACAGGTCAACATTTTCCTTTACTCTAGTAACATTTCCTTTTAACTCCTCTGGTATGTGGTGTGATAGAAGGGACACTAAAACATTTAAAAACTCTTATTAAAAGTAAAATTTTAAAAAAATCTAAGCCTTCATGCTCTCTCATGTGTGTGTTAGTGCATGCACATGCATGCACACACACGCACGCACGCGCACACACAGTCTACATCAAGTGTCTACCTCTGCTATTGCACTCCACCTTTCTTTTTACACAGGGCCTCTCACGGAACCTGGAGTTTGCTGATCTGTCTAGACTGTCAGGACCACAAACACTGGGGATTCTTCTGCCTCTATCCCCACAGCTCCAGGATAATGAGCCTGAAATCAAGGCCTATTTTGTTGTGGTAACTGTTTTGTTTTGTTTTTTAACACAGGTGCTGGGATCTCGACTCAGACCCTCATGCTTGCATGAGAAGTACATCCATGACTGAACCTCCCTCTAGCCTCTCCTTGCTTTCAGATTTGGCTGCATTAGGCAGTCTCTTTTCTAATTGCCATGTCACCGTAAATTAGATTTGTGAAAAATTATTTACCTCTGTAAGAATGACAAGATGATAGTTGCCCAAGAAAGGCACAGCCCTGGTGAAGAAGTCTGGGGGGCAAGGCCCAAGGGATGAGTTCAAAGGTAAAGCTCAGGACAAGCTCAACAACCCACCCTGCCTGACGATGAAGGCTGTTTATGGAAAGGAAGTTCTGCACCAGAGCTTATTGCCCCAGCTGTGTTCTTTGAGCCACTGGAGACCTGTGGTTCTCCAGGAACTCCTTAGCAAAGGTCTTATCAAGATGCTTCCAAAGCACAAAGCTCAGGTAAGCCAGACAGAAGACGCCAGGTAGGGAAGCTCCAGCTGCTGGGGAGGGTGAGTGAGGAAATTACACCAGCTGAGCATTTGGAAAGCCAAAGCTTTATTAAATAACACGCACTACTTTGACTACTGAAATTAATAAAAAAAATAAGTTCTCTAAGTTTAAAATAGACCATATTATATATAAAAGACATACAGCAATTTCAAACTCGGAAGGAAAGCAATATCCTACACACTAAAATTTATCAAAGTAATTATCCACTGGGATTAAATAAACTTGGTTCAATCCTTAGACCACACGGTAAATTATATGGCCAGATGTTAGTAATTCTACATAGAAAACAGAACAACTCTAATTTCTTAAAAATACACTATAAAAACAAAACCCTTTACCAATGTAAAATAAAAATTTGTTTTAAATAACCTTTCTGTGGTAGGGTAATTATCTTCAAAATATACAGAAGGAAGATTTCTGCATAGTATCAATTTCTCTCCCATCCAAAAAGTAAAGATTCGATGGTCACTGTAATTATTCCATTGTGCGTTGGGTATCTGTTTACCTGTCAGTTTAATAACACTCTGGAAACTGCACTTTTCATCAAAAGTGTATGTCGGGCAGCCTCTCACCTGGTCTCGTCGTCATCCCAAGCGATACGCATGCCTTTCCCACCACCGCCTGCTGAGGCCTTGATCATCACAGGGTAGCCTAACAGCAGGGAAGAGTGAGACAGACGCTCAGACTTTGATCATGTGGATGTATGAACATGACAACTGACCACATGTTCTGTAACACAGACGACAATAATTTATTTAAAAGTTTCTTTCTTTAGAGTTTCAGAAACACAACCATGACCTTACATATCTAAATGAATAAGCATTGTAAAAGAATAGAGCATTTGTATAAATAAATATACTTCCCAAGTAATGAAATAAAAGCTTAAAAAAAAAACTGACAGACAACTCCAAAATCAGAAATATATAAACTAGACAATGATTTAAAAAGCAGTTTACATAGCATGCACGCACACGCACATGTCCACATACACGTTTGTGATCCTAAAAACTGCCACTTGCATGCCTTTCACATCGATTTCTCTTTCATTTGTAGGAACTTTGGGTATTTTCACATGAAAGGTCACAGAGAATACCTTTAGACTTTATCAGCATAACTGACAGAGTAGGGGGAAAATCAAGTATGGTTATTTCCCAAAGAGCCTGAGCCCTCTCGCACAGCCGAGAAGCCACTGCACCTCTCTGTACACTCAATAGGCTGTCAAGAAAGTACCAAGTCAGGACCCAGATAAAGGCTGTTCTCAACTACAAAAGAGATAAAGCCACCATTTTAAAGTTCTACAATCCCTCCCATCACATGTGCCAGAAAAGTCAATCTCAGCCAGGCATGGTATGTGCCTTTAATCCCAGCACTAAAGAGGTAGAAGGAGGAGGATCTTTGTGAGTTCAAGCTCAGCCTGGTCAGCCTAGTGAGTTCCAGGACAACCAGAGCTACATACTCAGATCCTATCTCAAAATAAAAATAAAAATTTAAAAAAAAAAAAAAAAGGAAAGTAAGTCTCCTTCCTTAAAGGCTCTCTGGAAACTCAGTGAAAATAATCACATCAATATTTGCATTTGTTAGCTGGGTGGTGGTGGCACACGCCTGTAATCCCAGCACTCTGGGAGGCAGAGGCAGGCGGATTTCTGAGTTCGAGGCCAGCCTGGTCTACAGAGTGAGTTCCAGGACAGCCAGGGCTATACAGAGAAACCCTGTCTCGAAAAAACAATAATAATAATAATAATAATAATAATAATAACAATAATAATAATAATTGCATTTGTTATTGTCTTTGCTCAGGAAAGAAGTAGTCAGTAAGCCTTAACAGTGTCCTTCCTGGCCTGTGATTCTATAATAACATTCATATCTAGCTGTAGGACCTTATAGGAAAAAAAGGAAGAAACTTGCATGCCTTATATCCAAATATCACAGACATTTGACCCACACACAAAACACCACCACTGGTTTAGTTACAACAGTACTTGCTTCCTCAATATTTCATAATTAAGTCCATTAAAATATGTTTGCTATGCTTATAAGGGGCAGCATTTTGAACAACACAAGTGTAGTAATAAGAAAACTAAATATATTGTTATTAGTCTGGGGCCTTCTGATCCAAGAAGAGAAAAGCAAAGGACCTGAATAATTCCATTGTTGGAATTAAAAAGAACAAACTGCCAAAGAAAGGTAGAAACAAGGGAAAATTAGAGCCAGTGTGACAAAAAGGGTCAGATCAGGAGCATGAGGGGCACTTTAGGTGTGAGCTATGGAAACAGATGAGTGAGGGGACAAGGGAAGATTTAAGAAATGGTGAAGCAATTCAGTGGGAATATAGACACGGTGTGGATCCAATTGGCCAGTAGAGAGGATTTTGTATGTTTACATGCTAGACCCCACCTAGGATCATGCACAGTGTTCACCCTCACAGAAAGTAAGCATCAAGTCTGGCATTTGTCTCATTCAGTGCCATAGCCACCATAAGTGTCCATGTTGAAATCAGTAAAGTGTGTGTGTGTGTGTGTGTGTGTGTGTGTGTATGTGCTCGCATGCGTGCATATGTTTGTACTCATGTGTGTATATGTATGTGGGTATATATGCATGCGTCTACTTTGGAAAAGTAAAGAAATGTGATGTAAAACTGCCATGCCTAAAAAAAATTCTATCTACAAAACCCTGCAATCTTTGTATAGGCAAATGACCCATCACCACCCATCTACCAAAGAGCATGCTTACCAGCTCCACCCATACTTATTCATGCTTGCAACAGGAAAGCTCAAGGGGATAGGGGTATTCTCCTCCCATCCCTCCTCCATTTTGGGTTCTTGAACACTGGGAAATCATCAGTCTTCCCAGCCATATGTATGCTACGCACCCTCAACTATGCAGTCTTTTTTTTTTTTTTTAATTTTTTTTTATTTTATTTTCTATATTCTATGTTTACATTCCAAAGGCTTTCCCCTTTCCCAGTTCCCACCCACCATAGTTCCCATAGTTCCTCTCCCCCCCCATCTGTTCCCCAATAATTCCCCCTCCCCCCTCAGTTTCTTTACTAAACTGGATGCAATCTTTACAGGCCCAGGGTCCTCTCCTTTCTTCTTCTTGGGAATCATTTGACTTGCTATTTGTGTCTTGAGTATTTAGGGCTTCTGGGCTCATTAATATCCACTTATCAGTGATTGCATTTCATGTGCATTCTTTTGTGATTGGGTTAATTCACTCAGGATGATATTTTCCAGGTCTAACCATTTACCTACAAATTGCATGAATTCATTATTTTTAATTGCTGAGTAGTATTCCATTGTATAAATATACCACATTTTCTGTATCCATTCCTCCTTTGAGGGCTATTTGGGCTCCTTCCAATTTCTGGCTATTATAAACAAGGCTGCTATAAACATAGTGGAGCATGTGTCCTTATTGCATGCAGGGGAATTCTCTGGGTATATGCCCAGGAGTGGTATGCCAGGGTCCTCTGGAAGTGACATGCCCAATTTTCTGAGGAACCGCCAAACTGATTTCCAGAGCGGTTTTACCATTTTGCAATCCCACCAACAGTGGAGGAGTGTTCCTCTTTCTCCACATCCTCGCCAGCACTTGTTGTCTCTTGAGTTTTTAATCTTAGCCATTCTGACTGGTGTGAGGTGGAATCTCAGGGTTGTTTTGATTTGCATTTCCCTGATGACTAATGATGTTGAACATCTTTTAAGGTGTTTCTCGGCCATCCGAATTTCTTCTGGTGAAAATTCTTTGTTTAGCTCTGTGCCCCATTTTTTGATAGGGTTATTTGTTTCTTTGCGGTCTAACTTCTTGAGTTCTTTGTATATATTGGATATTAGCCCTCTGTCGGATGTGGAGTTGGTAAAGATCTTTTCCCACTTTGTTGGTTGCCGTTTTGTCCTTCTGACAGTGTCCTTTGCTTTGCAGAAACTTTGTAATTTTATGAGGTCCCATTTGTCGATTCTTGATCTTAGAGCATAAGCTATTGGTGTTCTGTTCAGGAACTTTTCCCCTGTGCCCAAGTCCTCCAGGGTCTTCCCAAGTTTCTTTTCTAATAGTTTCAGTGTGTCTGGTTTTATGTGGAGGTCCTTGATCCACTTGGAGTTGATCTTAGTGCAAAGAGATAAGATTGGATCAATTCGCATTCTTCTGCATGTTGACTTCCAGTTGAACCAGCACCATTTGTTAAAAAGGCTATCTTTATTCCATCGGATGGTTGTGGCTCCTTTATCAAAGATCAAGTGACCATAAGTCATGCAGTCTTTGTTTGTTTGTTTGTTTGAAAATATGGAGAATTTATCCTTATCCAAAATCTCTCTCTTGTTAGACCTATGAATACCTGCAACCCAGTAAGTCAAGAGTCCCTGATAAAAATGTAAAAAGCTAAATATGAAATGCCTGGGAGAGGACAGGACAGCTGTCTCAGCAGTTGAGAGTGTGTTTCTTTTGCAAAAGACCTGGGTTTAGTTCCTAGCACCTGCTTTAGAATACTCACAAGTATTTGTAACTCCAGTTCAGGGAATCTGATGCCCTCTTCTAGACTCAGAGAGCACTTGCACACATGTGGTACACATAAACTCACACAAGCACATACATAAATAAAAAATTAATTCATCTTGAAAAGAAAATGGTAGAAGAAAGAGGAAAAACTAGCAGAAATTAGTGATACTAACTCTGGCTACCTTCTGAAATAACACAAGGGTCTTGTACTCAGTCTGTAATGTTAAATAACAGTACATCTCAGATAGCCCATGAAGAAACAAAAACATTCTATATAGACAATAACAATATGAGGGAGCCTAGTTCCTCTCCTACTATCTCACTGTGTCCTGCCCCTCTAGGTACATTAAGTTATACAGTGCCTGGAACTGGAAGTAAAAAGAAAACTAAGGACTTAGTAAAAGTCAGTATCACTGGAAAAATCAGGAGTTACCCAACAAGAATGGTAGACATTGCCAACTCTGTTACCTACTCAACATACACAGGTTCCATTAACAATCTCTTATTTTCTAATTCACTAAAGCATTCACTCCCAGATTTGGCTTTTGTCTGTAATGCATTTGTTTAAATTTATATTTTCAGTCGACATGTACTTGAAACAGAATTAACTTCCTTTTTATAACAAATACAAAGTATATAAGGCTTTAAAAGCAGGCAATCTTTCTTCCAATACAAAGAGTAACTTGTAACTTTACATTTTTTAAATATACAGACATAAGTGATTTTCAAACACAAACAATGATGCTCTTTAGGGCTTGTTTGTGTTCTGAGACATGCTAACTTAAAATTCCCTATACAGCTCAGGCCACCTCAGACTGTCCATCATCCTGGTTCTGGGATCACACATGGGACACTGTGTGCTTAGACTCAGGCCTCGGTGCTGCTCCGGTTTCTTTTCACCTTTGCGGCTGTCTCATTGGATCATCTGGGACTGACCATGTGCTCCACAGTCACATGGAAGCTCCCCAACACAGCAAGTGTAGCACGGTGTCAAGACCTTATGTCCCTTCTGCACAATTATGGGTAAATGAATTTTTTCAAAAAGAAACTACCCAGTTTCTACTCATAAGCCACGTGCACTCAAGTACACATGCACTCTTGTAACATGATAACAACTGGGAAGTATGTCCCTCAGAGGGGCCAGCTTTACTCTTTTCTTGAATTGCTTCTCTAAACAATTCATATTTTAAGTTAATTTAAATGCTAAGAGTGGAGTGTAGGCAAACTCCATGAAGAAGAATGAGCCCTGATAGAATTCTGTATGGAAAAGCCATCTACCAGTGCTTTCTAGGATTACTTCAGCTGCTCTGCAATGAATGAGCTGTAGCAACTAGAACTCTGATTGCAAGGTCTTTGTAGGTGCCAGACAGCCTTCATTTGGATGTAGCCAGTCACAAAAGAGAAAGACAGAGACAGTTTGAGATACCATGTGTTGGATACAGAAGATAAGGAAGACTCTGGAAGCTTAGAAAGCCTTCCCATTTAGTTGTGGGTGCGAACAACAACTTGATTAACTGATAATAAGATATTTACCTGCATACGACATGAAAAATAACCACTTCCCCAGCAAATGCCACCCAAGACTGGGAAGGGGTGTGCAATTATCAGGTAATTTAAAAGCTGATAAAAATACCTAAAGGATAAGGTACTAATAACTCATTTTTAAATTACATATATTTTAATTTAAACATTTTGATAAAATATATCAACTAATGGAGAAGGGAATGTAAAAAGATGACAAAAGCAAAATGCTTCTTGGAAAATGACCAGTTCCAAATTTCGTAGTGCTAATCAGTAATCTGACCTAGCAAAGTAAGGCTGATGGGCAGGAAAGTTATCTTTCTAAAACAGCTGGGAAACCTACAAAGGTCTTTGTTTCCTAAAGAAAAGTTCAAAGAGTAAAAAAAAAATAAAAGATACTGCAGGGAGAAGAGATCTCTAGATGGACAGAATAGAGGCAGACAATGGACAATGGGACTCAGACAAGAAAACAAAAGCCTTAAGAGAAAAGATCAGACAGGAAGGAGACCCCTGGGGAGTCTTGTGTTAGAAGTGCAGAGAAATCAGTGTCACACACTGCATTTTGCAGATTGGTTTTTGCTTGTTTAATGTAAAATAGTTAATCTGCCCTTTCTTTGGGAAATAGTTGGTTTATTTTTGTTTGAGGGTGGGGAAGATCCTGTCTTTTGTGACTTGGTTGTTATAATACCTGGTCTTGACTGCCAACTTGACAGGATTTAGAAGTGGCTTAGAAATACACCTTTGGGACCAACTGGAAGGGAGAATATCTGATCTCAAAGTGGGAAGCATATACCAATGGAAATCCTAGAGGTCCAGGAAGAAAGCAGTGTAGACTGCCTGCCTTTACTTCCTCATTCTGCATGAGTCTGTGACTGTTGATGTCCTCCACTGACAACAGGTTCCAGCTTGAGTGTCCAGGCTAGAATTAACACCAGGCACTCTCCAGGGAGCACCAGGCCTTCACTCACTGTCCTCTGCTTCTCCAGCATCAACCAGGCAGCCATTGCTAAACTACCCAGGCCCTGCTGTATACAGCACTACAATGAAGCCACTTTTATGACCATGACTTGAACCTCTAGGAAAGAAGGCAGTCTAGAGGCTGCCTCTGTGTGAGCCAATGGAGGCCAGAGTCAGAATAAGAAAAGGGGGATTTATCCCAAGAGAACAATAAAGAACGCTTATTTGCAATCTATGAAGGAAAGAAGATTCTAGGCAAAGAGCAATAAGAAGTTGTACAATGCTGAGAAAAAAAGCAAGACTTGCATCAGCTGCATGGCTCATGAACAGACAAATGGGAAACACTACCTCAGAAAAGGTAAACTAAGAATTGAGCCTTAAGAGCAGTCTGTTCAGGGGGAGGAGAGGGAGGGGAAACTGCAGTGTAATATGTAAAAGAAGAATTAAAAAAAAAAAAAAAAGCAGAATGGTCTGTTCCACGGGTGTGGGGCACATGCCTGTAATCTCAGCATCAGGGGACAGAAGAAAACATCACCCACCATTTAGAGCATTTAGAGGTCAGCCCGGTCCACATGCTCGCTCAGAGATACACAGATAGACTTGTCTTGAAAAGCAAAACAAAATCAAAAAAGAACAGGCTGCTCAAAGAGATCTTTCCCAAAACCAAACAGTGAGCCAAACAGCTAATGTACAAAGCACAGCACAGAAAATAAGGAACCATGAGAAAGCAAGACACATGACTGCCCCCCCCCACCAGACTACAGAACTTGAAGACAATGGAACCGGATTACCACCAGATGGACATTTCAAAAGTTATCTTGTAAAAATGATCAGTGATGCTGGGCGGTGGTGGCGCACGCCTTTAATCCCAGCACTCTGAGAGGCAGAGGCAGGTGGATTTCTGAGTTCGAGGCCAGCCTGGTCTACAGAGTGAGTTCCAGGACAGCCAGGGCTATACAGAGAAACCCTGTCTCAGAAAAAAAAAAAAAAAAAAAAAAAAAAAAAAAGATCAGTGACACAATGGAGGACTAAAAACAAGCAAATGAATTAAATGAAGATCTAGAAAGGCAGCAACACAGAGAAAGAATCAGCAAAACAGATAATGAAATCAGCAGTTGTGGTAGTTTGAATGAAAAGGCTCCATAGGTTCACAGGAAGGGATGTGATATGGAAGATTTAGGAAGTGTGGCCTGTGTTAAGTAGGCTTGACCGTCTTGGAGGAAGTGTGTCACTACGTGGACTTTGAGGTTTCAGAGGCCCCAGCCAGGTCTAGTGGCTTCTCTTCCTGATGCCTGAAAATGCAGACGTAGATTGTCAGCTACCTCTCTAGCACCATGTCTGCCTGCATGCTGTCTCGCTTCCCACCATGAACTGCCATGAATGGACTAAACCTCTGAAACTATAAGCCAGCCCCAATTAAATGTTTTCCTCTAGCCAGGCAGTGATAGCACATGCCTTTAATCTCTGCAATTGGAAAACAGGGGTAGGTGGATTTCTGTGAGTTGGAGGCCAGCCTGGTCTACAGAGCAAGTTTCAGGATAGCCAAGGCTAAAAAGTTTTCCTTTATAAAAGTTTCTCTGGTCATGGTATCTCTTCACAGCAATAAAAAGATAACGAAGAAAGAAGTTTTTGTTTTGCTTTGTTTTGTATTGTTTTTAACTCAGCAACATAGAAGAAAAAATTCAGCAGGGAAACTGAGAATTTTTGCAAAAACAAAAGAAAGAAATGTTGGAATGAAATTTTAAATGAATACATTTTAAAGGGGGAACAGTGAACACTATTACAAACTAAACTAAGCAGAAGAAAATACTGGGGATACAAGATAAGATTTACAAAATGCTAAAATCAAACATCAATAAGTAATACAAAATAAATTAGTATATCCATCACAGTCCAAGAATGCTGAGATACGATCAGAACACACCTAAACCTTCACAGGATAAAGAGGGGGCTAAGATAAACACTAAAGGCATGAAATGACAGCAGAAAAAAATGGCATTCAGCTGGTCATGGCAGAAGATACCTTTTAACTCAGCACTAGTAGGCAGAATTAGGCAAATCTCTGTGAATGTAAGGCCAGCCTGGTATTCATGGTGAATTACAGGCCAGCCAGAGCTACATACTGAGACACTGTTGGCATTCAAATGTGATAGCCATTTTAGTACTCCAAATGGACACAACAAGGAAAGAACCTTTCTACAACATATTATATACAAGATGCCAAAATATAAAACATGGAAACATTAAAAGCTTTAAAGGGCAAATGTCAGTTCACCTACAAAAACAAGAACACAAAATACCATTCATCAGCTCTCTCAGTAGGAACCCTCAATGTCAGAAAAATATGAGACTATAAGTATTAGGTCCTGAAAGTAAATACCTGCCAACCGAGATGGCTACTATCCAGCCAAGCTATGTTTAAACCTGACAGAGAAACAGGAAATTTCAACACAAGCTGAAGCTGAAGAAATTCAAAACCACTAAACCAATGCTAGAGAAGATGCTTAAAATACTACACAAAGGAGTCAACCACAAGAGCACGGAACAGAATAAGCTTCTTGAGAGGAAAGGCAAAGGAGAGCCATAAAGAATTCATTATTCAAGCCAGGAAACAAGCAAAGCCCTTATACACCATGAAGAGAAAGAAAAGAACAAACAATAATCTACCCAATCAACAAAACTACAGGAATTATTTGATTCTTCTCAGTAAAACTTTAAATATAAATGGCCTCGCTTCACCATTAAAAAGACACAGACTGGCCAACTAGACAACTAGATCCAGCTTTCTGTTGTTTCCAAGAAACATATTTTACTGCCAAAGCTCCCCCAAAGACTGTGAGTCAACAGATAGAAAGAATTCTATTCATAGCCAATGAACAAAAAAATGGAAAGAAGACACAAATTAATTAGCAATGAACACAGTGAGACCCTGTCTCCCCTCCCTCTTCTCCTTTCCCTCCCTCTCTCAATCCCCCTATCTCTCTTTTTCTCCCCAAAAAGATCCCAGAGAATCATTACACAGTACTTTTTAAAACTTAATTCCAAAAGCCTGGGAAATGTAAAAAAAATAAGTTCCAAACACACATGACCTGTAGAAATAACTTAAAAGGATTTGTAACAATCCAGGAAAGTAAAATGACGATTAAAAAAAAAAAAAAAAAAAAGAGCCTCCCAATAAAGCCCAGGATCAGATGAATTCCCTGTCAAATCTATCAAACCTTTAGCTCATCCTGATACTAAAACTGGACAAGGAAAGACACAAGCACGGACACACACCCCAATAAAAAAGAAAGAAAAAGAAAGAAAGAAAGAAAGAAAGAAAGAAAGAAAGAAAGAAGGGAGGGAGGGAGGGAGGGAGGGAGGGAGGGAGGGAGGGAGGGAAGGAAGGAAGGAAGGAAGGAAGGAAGGAAGGAAGGAAGGAAGGAAAGGAAAGGAGGGAGGGAGGGAAGAAAGGAAGGAAGGAAAGGAAAGAAAGGAGAGGAGAGGAGAGGAGAGGAGAGGAGAGGAGAGGAGAGGAGAGGAGAGGAGAGGAGAGGAGAGGAGAGGAGAGGAGAGGAGAGAAGAGAAGAGAAGAGAAGAGAAGAGAAGAGAAGAGAAGAGAAGAGAAGAGAAGAGAAGAGAAGAGAAGAGAAGAGAAGAGAGAAGAGAAGAGAAGAGAAGAGAAGAGAAGAGAAGAGAAGAGAAGAGAAGAAAAGAAAAGAAAAGAAAAGAAAAGAAAAGAAAAGAAAAAACTAAAGAACCATTGTCCAATGAACATAGAGGCAAAATTTCTTAATAACATTCTTGCAAAACAAACTCAAAAGTAGGTTGGATTCAGTCCAAGAATATAAGGATGGTTCAGTATTCACAAATCAATAATGTCACAGTCCAATGATGCATTAGCTACATCTCTACAACTATGCCCTTAAAAGAGAATGAGTTTCTCCAAATAGAAAAATGGAAATAAAAACAAGACGAAGAAAGCATATTTTTTGTTTGTCCTCAGTTTGCCTTAAATGTTCAAAAATAATTATTATATATTTATATATTTAATTTTTAATAAAAAATATTTTTATTCACAGTTACACATATGTGCAGTGAGTATGTTTAATACTATTTTAATAGTAAATATCTTTAATTTATCTATTTGTTAATGGTAAGTATTAATTATAATATACTAATTATGTTTAGTTTAAGTAGGAACTAATCAGTATTGTATATATGAGGATATAACCAAAGTATATTATAAAGTACAATAAACCAATACAGAACACTAAGACTTAGGCAGAGAAAACTGAGTAGACATCACAGAAAAGTAACTTTGTAATGCGTCTAGAAGGCAGCATAGTAAGAAGAGGTTTTCACAAGAGGCTTCTGTGTGATCTGGAGGGCTCTCTGGGAAGTCCCTAATGCCTTGTAAACCTTCTTTACCATGTTCCATTTCACTTCAAATTTTATGGCTTCTCTTCCTTCTAGTCTGCTCAGGACAGGAGCAAGCTTCCATTTCACAGCCACAACGGCAAGTATGTATTTCACAATGAGAGGAAAAGGGAAGAACTAGAAGAAATAGAAGGAAGTGGTGAGAACCATCAAGGACACACCCATGTGTGAAATCTGAATTGTAATTATAGGTAATTTTTCAATAATTAAAAAAACAGCAGCACTTGGGAGGCAGAGGCAGGCAGATTTCTGAGTTCGAGGCCAGCCTGGTCTACAGAGTGAGTTCCAGGACAGCCAGGGCTACACAGAGAAACCCTGTCTCGAAAACACAAAACAAAAAATTAATAAAATAAAATTAAAATTAAAAAAATTAAAAACACAACAACAAAAAAAATGGCATTTCTAAAGTAGATGACACATGGAAAAAAATGTTCCAAACTAGAAGCTAGTTACATAAAAAAAAAAAAAAAAACCAACAAAAAAAAACCACACACACACACACAACAGTGGCCAACAATTGCTTTCCAGCTCTGGCAGTATAGATAAACGCTTGCAGAGAAGAGACACAAACCTGAGAGTGGGAGAGCACATGAAGATTGTGTTGTTACCACATAGCACAAAAAGGAGGGGAAAGGCACACCTGTGCACAGAGGGGAGGCCCACAGCTCTGTAGCTGCATGTAGACCTTGCAAAACGAGCTCCAGACCTCGATTCCCCAGCGATACAGAAGAAGAAAAAGAAAACAGACATGCAAACATAAATCACATAAGAAAAGCCAGAAACTGACAAGACAAAATAAAACAAACAAAAATAAAACAGGTTCAAATATATGTTTATAATTCTGTTGCTCACACGTGGGAATATATTTTCCCATGGACTTGACATTTACTTTACCCCTTAAATAAACTTATAATGGCCCTCCAAACCATAATATAAATGTGAGATGTCTGAATAAGAGTAGGAAAAAACATGATCCATCACCAAAGGGCTCACATGCATGTGCACACACACAGACTTGAATACTATGTCGCCAAAGAAAATGTTCTTGAGTGTAAGATGAGCATTCACAGCACGTCATAGGCATGTGATCCTAGCCTACACTCTAGCCCTTCTTTTCAAAATCCCTCCAAATATGACAATGATAATATTACATATTATTTATTTCAAAATAATATTGTCATAGATGACTGGATAGGTGATAATATCTAAGCTATGACTAAAAAGAGCCCATTTGAGTTTAAACGTGTATTAATAAAATTAAACCACTTTAGGACAGTCTCAGAAGCCGCCAAGTGCTTCATGGGGAATATAGGGACCCATGATTTAACCCACAGACAGAAACGTTATGCAACTTACCAAGTCTTATCATGAAATTAGTACTGAAAAGCTTCTAAAGATGTTGGCGATGCTGAAGAAGTAATTAATATAGATGTTCTCAACAGATAAAATAGTATCTTATATGTACTGGTCTTATATCCAAGGCAGTTTTTCACAACAAATTAACAACAGAGAACACTTAATATGACTTAAATGACCAAAACCAAAATAATACCCAACAGAAGTACTACACAACAAGCCAAACACCTTTTCCAATCAGAACATTATGCTTAGATAGCTCAAGGAGAACACCAGACTGAAGAACTCTACTCTAGGTCGTCTCGTTTACAAGAATACATTAATGCCCATGATCACTTTGGACTACATAAACTGTCAAATCAAATGCTCTCCTGCCATAGACAGACATTCTAAGTAACAAACAACACTGAGAAAAGCGGACTACTAAAATATTAGTATATGGCTTCTAGGAACGAGGTGGGCTAGCAACACAGACTGTTAAGGTGCTGCTGTAAGCCTGACACAAAGCGTTGTCTGAGGCCCTTTCCTGGGCACAGCTTTCCATCAAGAGGACACACATACTGATCTGACTCAAAATTATAGGTTTCAAAGCTTTGTTCTCTTTTTCTATTTTCTCCATTTAGTAGGCATTGCAAACACAATTGTGTTCATGAGAAATAGGAATATACTTGAAACTTAGTATCTATACAACAGCCTTCCAATGCTCCTCAGTTTCCTTTCCACTTGCTTAGCAGATCCAGTTCTCACCTCCCACTTTTTTCTGCGTCTTTCCTACCAAGGTTATTAAGTTGATATGTTACATTTTAGGAAAAGGTAAAAACTTGAACAAGCTTGTCAAGGGCACCTTCATTTGAATCCTGTGTGCTGTGTCCTTCACATTGCAACAGACCACAGTCAAGTAATCACACACAAATAAATACAAACTGTGTCCAATCCTCAGGACTCCTCAGACAATTATTTGTTTTAATTAGCCAGTGATTTCATCTTATGAAAGAACTAAGATCAAATGTCTGCAAATCCTACTTTAATAACAGAATATGGTAATTCAACTGATAAATTCTTCTCGAGCCACAAGTAATCAGAAACCAAAAACTATTAAAATATTATTTGCTCTATGGGAATCACTTATTACATGTTTGCTCAACCGTATCTGCTGAAAGACACAGAAACACTACCAAAGTTAATTTAAGGACTTACCAATTTCCCTTGCAATTCTGACAGCTTCATCTGCATCCTGTAAAGGCAGGAAATGAGACTCAGCATTAATCCCATGAGGCATTGCACAATGTCTTTAGGGCAGTCATATATTGCACTACTGTCTCCTCTGATTCATTTAATGTTCAATTTTACAACCTTCTAACCCTTTTCATTCAGAGAAATGTAAAATTAATACCATAAGTGGAATGTAAATTCTCCTTCGTCGTTATTATATTAAGAAACTCAAAGCGGTTTGAAATGAGCTGGCAGGAAACATGACCAGAATGGCCAATGATCCGGTGCAGTTGCCAGAATTTAATGGCAGAGTTTAGATGATTACAATCAATACTGAATTGTAAATCAGATCATTAAAGCTTGTCTGCAGCCCCCCTCATCTATTTACACATTGTGTTTTCCTAGATTCTGTCAGCAGGGGGAGTTGATTGTCTATTGTTTGGGAGGAGCTCTATCAATATTCTAGAAATAAGTAAATTTCCAGTATCTGCAGGAATTAGCAGTTGTTAACAAAAGAAAGGAAGGAAGGAAGAGAGGGAGGGAAGAAGAGAGGGAGAGGGAGGGAGGGAGAGAGGGAGGGAAGAAAAGAAAAAGAAAAAAGAAAAAGAAAAAGAAAAAGAAAAAATAAACCCTTGTGATTTCCATTATATTTTCTTAACCATATTTTCCATTATATTTTCCTCAAGTACCTATTTTATCTTTACAGTTGTACTAGGTACATAAATTAAAGTTCAATGAAACTCTGAAGAGCAAGGTAAGGAGGGCTTCTTCTTGATGTCCAAGGGAGGCCAGGTTAGTCACAAAGTACATCCGACCATCCCTGCACTTGTCAGCAGTAACACTTGAAACCCACAGCTTCACCGAACTGCCCCAGCCAGAGCCATTCACCTGACATGCACTGTGCAAACTCTATGCACACATTTTTCCATATAACGATAAAGAGAATTCTGAACATCAAGCCACTTTCTCAATTCAGTTACTTTCTCTGATCCAGTGGCACAATATGCACTCCCAGCCATGTTCTAGAACCACCAGTTGATAAATATGCAGGAATTTTACACAATTTCAAAGCATTCAAGGGAAGCCTGGCATTTTTAAAGCTCTTAAGTTACTTCATTTACAATGAAGAGTAATCACAGTAGATTCCCCACCCCCAAAACAGGGACTGGGGGATAAATAACTGCTTCATTTATGCCCAGCATTTAGAAAAAGAAAAGAAATTCTTCCTTAAAAGTCTTCAGTACCCAACAACATCCCTGAATAAGGAGGCTGGAACGGGAAGTTGTCAGAAAAATTTAATTTCCTTTCATTAGCCAGTCTGCTCCACAAAGACGTGCTTGTTAAGTTCAAAGCACTCCTGAAAGCAACACCAGTTTTAAGTCTTTTTTTTTTACTCAGAGCAGTCACATCTGCTAATGAGATTTTCCAAATAACAATTGTTTTCAAGTCAGAGATAAAGCTTTATCTTGCCCCCTGCCCCAAAAATCAAGCTTTACTCCCTTTCTACACCTTGCTGCTTGCACCAACTCTACACCTCCAAATTTTAGTTTAAAGGAATAAAATTTAAAAAAAAAATTCACAAAACGGGTCATTTAAGAATGTCATGGCTTCCACACATTGAGTTGGAAGGCTCTTTGTTCTAGCCGGTGACAGTTATGGGAGAATACTTGCCTTTAATAGCCTCTGTCAGGAAGTGTTAAACCTGCCAAATCGAACAATTAGTGCCTCTTGAACAACATACAGGAAGAGTGGGGACTGGTGAGGACTGGGTTATAATCAGCTCGAAGGAAACTTTTAACGTTTCAGTCAGTGAGGAAGGGTGTGTTTGCCAAAGATGGTCTCAAAAAATTTCAACTAAAGCTAGAAAGCTTGGGCCCCAGGGAAGCCAGCAGTGCTCAGGATCCACTTCTGCTTGTCATATATTTATATATGTACATGACACACACGTGTTATGCTTTCTATGTAAGAGAATTAATTTTTATACAAAGTAAAACTCCTCAAAATTCCTTATCTGCCACAAAACAATGTTAACTTTTGATTAACATTGGTATAAGTTTTCCTACCATGAAAATCAATTTCTAAGACATACATTTTCAGATAAAATCAAATTGCCTTAAAAATTAATTTTTCATTTGTCATTCATTGAACCAAAACAATTCATTGAGGACCTACTATGTATTAGACACTATAAAACACTATTATTGTTTTTGAAAATAAACTAAACACACGTGGCACATTTAGTTTTATTATGGGATACATAAAGATTAAAAACTCTAAGTAGGCCCTAAGTCAATATCACTAACATATGGTACATGGAACCTCCTTTTTTTGTGCATAGAACAACAACAAAAAAAAAAATGTAATAAAAGCGTTGGAAGGTCCACTGATCATTCAGAAAAACACATAATTTAAGTCCAGTTTAAAAAAAAAAAATAAAGGGAAATATAAAACACATCCAACCTCAGCTATCACCCTAGCAATAGGTTGACGCAGGAGACCCCACTGAAGTGTGAACACAGGAACAAGTTTGAGCAGCACTTAACACTTAAGTCAAGACAAACACATGGCCTCTGGACAAAGGGCTGCATTTATCAAACTTGGAGGTCATCTGGAGACTTTAGTTGTAGAAAGTTATCCTATGGATGCCTCTCTCACATGTATTGACAAAAACTTACAATGAGATTTTTATTTTTCAATTGTGATGTTTTGAGAAGTACAGCATCTGGAAAACAATTTAATAGGCCTTCAAGAAAGGATTAGCATACAGATGGTCCAGTGATGAAGTGGCATGCTAAATAGCCATGTAAAAGTATGATGATTCATGTGTTTTAAAACACTAAGTCGATAAATGTTTCCTAGCAACAATGTATACAATCTGGCTTCTGTCCTTATAGAGTCCTAGCCCATGAAGAGAAACAAAAAGTCAAGTAGATAAGCAAGTCACCTGAGAAGTGATGTGAATACTTCATGAAAACAGCAGAGAGTAAGAGGAAATTTGCTTTGGGTTATCTGAAAAGGATACTCTTGAAGTAAAATGGAAACTTACAGATTAAAAAAACTCACTGTTGGGCTAGAGAGAGATGGCTCAGTGGTTAAGAGCATCACTGACTGCTCTTCCAGAGGTCCTGAGTTCAATTCTCAGCCACCACATGGTGGCTCACAACCATATGTATGGGATCCAATGCCCTCTTCTGGTGTGTGTGAAGACACTACAGTATATTCGTATAATAAGGTAAATAAATAAATCTTTTTAAAAAATCTCAGTGTTGTGGAAAACAGAAAAAGAAAGGAGGTTCAAGAGAGAACCAGCGTACAGTAAAACCCTAACTTAAAAGGAACTTATTGTGTTCTAGAAACAGAAAGGGACACAAAAGACAAGTTAGAATAGAAGACATGGCCATTCTTGTCTGGGCCTTCTGTGATACAACCCAGAAACTCTGATATACCCCAGAAACTTCTGTGACACACCTCAGAAACTCTTGTGATACAGCCTAGAAACTCAGTGATACAGTTCAGAAACTCTGTGATACAGCCCAGAAACTGTGTACCGCCCAGAAACTCAATGACCTCGAACCTATAAAGGAAGAAGATCATGAACTGGGTTTTCAGAGGACAATTCTTAAACCCAAAGATATTCAAGATGCACACAATGCACATAGCAGCAGCAGCACGCTCAGTGTGGCCTGACTGCTTCTGAAGGTACAGATATGAATGCCTATACAGACATTCAAAGACTCAGGAGTCCTGCCTCAAGCTGTGGGGATGGGATCTTCAACATAACGCTTTATGTCCCAAGGAAGGATTATGATTCCACCCTCCATAATACTTTCATGGTTTAAAACCCCAAATCTGCCACACTTAGGGGTTGTTTTGTTTTGTTTTTAACTATATAACAATTGTCAAGGCATTAACTTTTATCAAAACAAACGAGAAACTCGGTATGGTGGTTCATGCCTGTAATTATATACAGGAGGTTGAGGCAGGAGACCAGCAAACTCAAAACCAGATCAAGTTTCAAAAGTAAAAAAAAAAAAAAAAAGTCAAAAAGAAAGAAGAAAAGGGAAAGTTTTTCTTTAAATCCACTTAAAATTTCCCATGATATCCATTGCCTTAGAACGAGCTCAGACTCCGTAACTTGGTGTCAGTGCTTGGTTACACCTGCCCAAGCCACCAATACCAACCCCAGTCTATCCCAGCTAGCCCTGCAGCCTCACTCTAAACTCCAAGCTCTCTCAGTCTTCGTCTATCCCGCTGCAGCTGGCTCTGCTCAGGGAGAAACTCTCTTTTTTTCAAGTCAGCTGTTACTAAGACTGGCCTCATGCAAGGCCCTGAACCATCCAAGCTTTCATGGAACTTACAGGCTGGGAGAGCAGCCACACCTTAGATTTGCTACACAGTAGCTGACAATGTCATGATGTGTATTATTCCATGCAGGTAATAAAGAGGGAATGTGATGGGCTCTGCAACTCAGACACAGATGTGGACAGGGCTTACAAGCTTCTGGAATGACAGCACAGGAGACCGCTGACTTTAGGAACCTCTGAGAGAAGTGAGATGACTCAGAAGTGAGGTTACCTCAGCTTGCTGAGAAACCAAGAGTATCCACAGGTGACGCTAAACTCAGCAAAGGGCTAAAGAGATGGCTCCATGGTCGATCTCCCAGGTGACCTGAGTCTGACTTTTAGTACCCCCGTGGGGGCTTATAACCTTTAAACTTTGTTCCAAGGAATCTGGTGTTATCTTCTGTCCCTCATGGGTACCAAGCATGCACTGGGGTACATAGACATATATGCAGGTAAACACACACACACACACACACACACACACACACACACAAAATGAAATTTAGAAAGAAAGCAGGAAAGAAGGAAAGAAAGGAAGGAAGGAAGGAAGGAAGGAAGGAAGGAAGGAAGGAAGGAAGAGAAATACAACTTCACCTGAAAAGCAAGGAAATGGAGGGCCTCACTCTGACACCTTTTGTAGGGGCAGAAAGAGAGGTGTACTTTGTGTGGAAGGGCTTGCTTTACACCATGCTTTGTATTTGTATACAAAGAGTAATTTCCAAACTATTCTATTTACACTTATGACCCTCCTGCCTCAGTTTCCAGAGGCCTGCAGTACAGGTGTGTGCCAGAGCTGAGTCTGCTCAGCGTGCAGGATTTTGACTCCACCCTGAAGGAGAGGGAATGTATTTATTACTTGTGTCGTCGATCCTCTGAAAACTTCACAAGATTGAAACTCATTGTCTAGTCTGTTTGCCAGTCTTTCAGATATCTTCCCAGAGTCTTTCACTAAGCAGTGGCTGGATGAAAAATGAAGGGATAAACCAAAGAAGAAATAAAAGAATACTCAAGGGATGGGAAGAACACAAGTGGGCCACTCCAGCTCAGAGTGTGACTGGCTTCTACTCCCATCTAAATGCTGCCAGTCCTCCTACTCTGACAACCAATCACTGCATACTAACTCAGCAAGTTCACCCCTATTACAAATGTTAATCTTTTAAATAAAAACATAAATGTTTGACTTTACCAAATATTTATTGTTCATTATTCATAAAAATATCTTGCAAGCAAAACATCTTTAACATGTCTCAAATCCAATGTGACAATATTTTAAGAAAAACCAGGAGTTTGCAGAAGGTGCATGGGAATGAAATATTAAAAATAATTACTTAAATAAAATGTATAATTAAAAGTGAAAAGAAAGAACAAGGCTGAGAGACAGCAAGGTGGCCCAGCAGGTAAAGGTAAAGCCTGTGACAGTGTTGGAACCCTGTGCCCCACACAATGGAAGGAGAGGTCTGATTCCCACAACCTGCCATAACCTGCACACTCACACATGGAATGCACACACAGAGTAAATAAGAGAAAGCCTGGACCGTCTGCTAGATATTCTTAGCTACAGGACATTCTTCTTTATTTTTTAATATTTATTTATTTATTATATGCAAGTACACTGTAGTTGTCTTCAGAAACTCCAGAAGAGGGCTTCAGATCTCATTACAGATGGTTGTAAACTACCATGTGGTTGCTGGGATTTGAACTCAGGACCTTCAGAAGAGTAGTCAGTGCTCTTAACCATTCTTAACCACATCTCTCCAGCCTGCTATAGGACATTCTTCAGACAGGTCTGACAATATGTATAGGATAAGGAAAACATAAATACTCAGGGATTAAAGAATGGAATTCCTTTTAATGTGCTGCACAAATATTTTATAATTTATTCAAAGAAAACTATGCTAGGCAAGCCATCTACAGCTGAGCCCCATCCCCAGTCCCAGATAAGATAATTGCTATATTGCTAAGCCTTCACATGAGAGAGAAACAGGCTGCACTCCCTGGCTAGTTCTACAACAAAATCAGCCTGGTTGAATCAGGTTGGTTATCAGGAAAAAAAATGACCCTTAAGTAAGGACTGTATCTGTATACAAAGAGTAATTTCTAAACTTTCTATAAAGGCAAGTGCCTGGGACATGGTGGGACCTGCTTGCAATTCCACAAGCAAGATGGGAAGTCCAGAGGGGAGTAAGGGGCCAGTCTGGACTCTAGAGCAAAACTCTATCTCAAACAAAAATAAAAGCAAATAAAGCCAAATAATAAATAGAGTAAGGCAAAACTTCTCATTAATGCTGGACTCAGGAAAGGCTTCAGCTATTAAGTTTCTAGTTGCTCAAGGTCAGGCTGGCAGAAGACTCTGCCATAATGTAAGAGTCCCATGGACATTGTTCTAGAGCCTGCTGAAGCTGTCAAAATCCTTTATGGCTAAATATGACACTTACTGACACCAAAAATTCTATTAGGGAACTCCTACAGCTGATAAACACTTTCAGTGATATGTCTAAATACATGATTAACTAAAAAAATCAGTATCCCTCCTATATACAAATGACAGACTGAGAAAGAAATGAGAAACAACACCCTTCACAATAGCCACAAATAATATAAAATATCTTGGGGTAACCCTAACCAAGCAAGTGAAAGACTTATATGACAAGAACTTCAAGTCTTTGAAGAAAGAAATCAATGAAGATATCAGAAGATGAAAAGATCTCTCATGCTCATGGATCAGTAGGATTAATGTAGTAAAACTGGCCATCCTACCAAAAGTAATCTACAGATTCAATGCTACCCCCAGCAAAATATTAACACAATTCTTTACAAGCCTTGAAAGAACAATTCCCAACTTCATATGGAAAAACAATAAACCCAGGATACCTAAAACAATTCTGTAAAATAAAATAACTTCGAGCTGGGCGGTGGTGGTGGCACACGCCTTTAATCCCAGCACTTGGGAGGCAGAGTCAGGTGGATTTCTGAGTTCGAGGCCAGCCTGGTCTACAAAGTGAGTTCCAGGACAGCCAGGACTACACAGAGAAACCCTGTCTCATAAAACCAAATAAATAAATAAATAAATAAATAAATAAATAAATTAAATTAAATAATAAAATAACTTCGAGAGGTATCGCCATCCCTGATTTCAAGCTGTATTACTAAGCTATAATAAAAGCTGCATAGTGTTGGCATAAAAGCAAAAACTTTTATCAGTGGAATCAAACAAAAGATCCAGAAATAAACCCACACAACTATGGACACCTGGATTTTAATAAAGAAACCAGAAATAAACAATGAAAAAAAAAAACAAAGAAAGTATCTTCAATAATCGATGCTGATCTAACTGAATTTCTGCATATAGAATACAAAAAGATCCATATCAATCACCCTGGGCAACACTCAGTGAATCAAAGACCTCAACATAAAACCAGATCCACTGAACTTGTAAGACGAGAGAGTGAGGAGTAACCTCTCACTGGCACGGGAGACAACTTCCTTAACAGAAAACTGATAGCACAGGTGCTAAGATCAACAATTGACAAATGACCTCAGGAAACTGAAAAGCTGCTGTAAGGCAAAGGACAGGTCAACAGGACAAAATGGCAGCCAGCCTTATATCCAACAGAGGGCTAATATACAAAATATATAAAGAACTCAAGAAATTAAGATCAAGCAATCCAGTTAAAAATGGGGTACAGATCTAAATGGAATTCTCAATAGAGGAAAATCAAATGACTGAAAAACTTTAAAGAAATGTTTAATATCCTTATCCATTGTACTGGCTGGTTTTGTGTGTCAACTTGACACAGGCTGGAGTTATCACAGAGAAAGGAGCTTCAGTTGGGGAAGTGCCTCCATGAGATCTAGCTGTGGGGCATTTTCTCAATTAGTGATCAAGAGGGGAGGGCCCCTTGTGGGTGGTACTATCTCTGGGCTGGTATTCTTGGGTTCTATAAGAGAGCAGGCTGAGCAAGCCAGGGGAAGCAAGCCAAGGGAAGCAACATCCCTCCATGGCCTCTGCATCAGCTCCTACTTCCTGACCTGCTTGAGTTCCAGTCCTGACTTCCTTTGGTAATGAACAGCTGTGTGGAAGTGTAAGCTCAATAAACCCTTTCCTCCCCAACTTGCTTCTTGGTCATGATGTCTGTGCAGGAATAGAAACCCTGACTAAGACATCCATCAAGGAAATGCAAATCAAAACCACTCTGAGATTCCATCTTACACCTGTCAGAATGGCTAAGATCAATAATACAAGTGACAGCTCACGCTGGTGAGGGTATGGAGCAGGGAGAATACTCTTCCATGGCTGGTGGGAGTGTAAACTTATACAACCACTATGGAAATCAGTATGGTGGTTCCTCAGAAACTTGGGAATCAATCTACCTCAAATCCAGCTATACCACCCCTGGGCATATTCCCAAAGGACACTCTATCCTATCACAAAGATACTTGCTCGATTATGTTCATACAGCTTTATTCATAATAGCCAGAAACTGAAAACTACCTATATGTCTCTCATCCAAAGCATGGATAAAGAAAATGTGACAGACACATTTACATAATGGAAAACTACTCAGCAGTTTAAAAAAAAAAAAAAGCCATCATGAAATCTGCAGGCAAATATATTGGACTGGAAAAAAAATCATTCTGAGAAAGGTAACCCAGACCCAGAAAAACAAACATGGATATTAGCTGTTAAGTAAAGGATAACTATGCTACAATTCACAGACCCAGAGTGGGTAAGTAACAAAGAAGGCTCTAGGCAGGAATGCATGGATCTCCCTTAGAAGGGGAAATAGAGTAAATTTCTTGGGTGGACTGGGGATGAGGTGTGGGGAGAGAAATGGGAAGGATCAGTTTGAGGGGAGAGGTGAAGGGAGTGTGTACTGGGAAAGGTGACTGGAATTGGAGGGCATTGGTGGACAATGTGGAAACCTTGAACAGTGGAAACTCCCTAGAATCTATAAGTTTGACCCTTGAGAGGACTCCTAGCAATGGAGGATACAGAGCCTGAACTGGCCATCTTCTGTAACCAGGCAAGGCTTCCAATAGTGAGACTGGGACACCAACCCAGCCACAAAACCTTTGACCAATAAACCCATCCTGCCTGCAAGATATATGGGGCAGTGGCTAACAAATGATTGGCCTACACCATGAGATAGAGCTCATGCCTGACACTGCCTGGATGACCCAGAATCTGAGGCTGGTAGCCCAGATCCTTAGGGTAGAACCAAACATAAATCAATGAAATAATGTCAAACGTCTATACTCATAGATTACTACCTAATCTCGTTGTCCTCAGAGAGGCTGCCTCTGGCAGCTGATGGGAGCAGACACACACACTGGCAGCTAAACACTAGGTGTCCAGTGGAGGGAGGAGGACATCAACCCTCCCACAAGACCTTCACCCTGGGATTTGTCTTGCCTGCAGGGTTAAGGATGGAGTGCAAATTGAGGGAACGCTGGCCAGTGACTGGTACAGCTTAAGGCCCATCACATGGGTGAGAGCCAACCCCTGACACTGTTAGTGGTGTGCTGCTGTGTTTGCAGACAGGAGCATAGCATGGCCGTCTCCTGAGAGGCTTCATCCAGCAGCAGATGGAGACAGATGTGGAGACTCACAGCCAAGCATGGGGCAGAGTTCATGGAGTCTTGTGGAAGAGTGGGTAATAGAATTGGGCAAGCCAGAGAAGAGTGGGGTGCCACTGTAAGACCTACAGAGTAAACTGGCCTGGTCCCATGGGGCTCTCAGAGATTAGGCTACCAACCAAAGGACATGCAAGAGCTGGACCTAGGCACCCTACATATTTGTAGCAGATGTGCAACTTGGTCTTCATGTTGGTCCCCTAGCAAATGGAGTATGGGTTGCCTCTGACTCTATTGCCTGCCATTGGACCCCCTTCCCCGAACTGGACTGCCTGGTTTTGCCTCAGTGTGAGAAGATGCACTTGTTTCTGCTTCAACTGGGTATCCCAGGACAGGGTGGTGTTCAGGAGGAGCTTCCCCTCCTCTGGGGAGAGGATAGGGGATAGTGGGGAGAGGGATTTGTAGGATGGGGCTGGGAGGAAAGGTGGGAGGGGGACTGAAATAGGAATGTAAAGTGAATAAACTAATTAAGAGAAAATATTAGGTGGAGAAAGAGCCCAGGTTGAAGGTCTCCATCAGGTCCCTCCCCTCCAAGCTTGGGGAACTCTGCACAAGACGGGGAGGAGGAATTGTGGGAACCAGAGGTATTGAGGACACTGGGAGAGCAAGGCACTTAGAATCAACTAAGCAGGGCTCATAGGAGCTCACAGAGACTGAAGGGGCGACCACAGAGTCTGCCTGAGTCTGTGCTAGGTGCTCTGCATATGTTATGATTGTTGGCTTGGTGTTTTTGTGGGACTCCTGACATTGTGAGTGGAGGCATCTCTGACTCCTGCCTGTTCATTGATCCCTTTCTTCCTACTGGGTTCCCTCTCGCAGTCTTGAGGGTTTGTGGCTTGTTTTATTGTATCTTGTTATGCTGTGTGTGGTTGATATCTCTTGAAAGCCTACTCTTTTCTGGTAGGATATGGTAGAGGTCGATCTGTGGAAATAGAGAGGTGAGGGAACTAGAAGGAATGGAGGGAGGGGAAGTTGTGATCAGAATGTATTTTATGAGAGAAGAACTAAGAAGAGAAAGAAAAAGGAAAGATGCTTCAATATAACCTATCCATGCCATCACCTGTGCTTTAAACCCTCTCACGTTACTTAAAATGTCCAACACGTGAAAATGTTAAGCCAATGGCTGTTGCATAGTGACATTTAATAGACATGAACAAAAAGCCTATGTATACTCAGTACGGTCAATCACAACTATTTCCTAAATATTTTCTAATCCAGGGTGATTGACTTTGTAGATGCTGAACCTAAGGATACTTGAGTTTGACTTTACTTTCAAAAGCCTTGGGATATGTAGTATATTCTATGATTACATGAACATCACAGTAAGCACAGCTGAAGCACAGCATAAACAAAACAGCAAAGGAGGAAATACTAATGTTTGATATCTTGTTTCTAACTGCTAGGATAAAGTTGGTTTCCAATTTCTTAGATGGAGGGGAAGACTGTTCTACAAGTTGTGTGCTTGGTATATGTTAACTGTCCAACAACATAGACCTATCCTGATAGTTCAAAAGCATATAAAGATATTTTGGTCATATTTATCTCCCATGATCCCAACCTCATTGGCCCGTTTCCTATTTCCTAACAGTCTCCTTTTTATTTATTTTATTTTTGAGATAGTCTCAAGTCTAACAGGGTGGCCTCAAACCCAGTATGTAGACAAGGAACACCTTGAGTTTCTGACTCTCCTCTCTCCAGCTTCCAAATGTTAGGACTGCAGGTCTGTGTGGTACTGAGGATTCAACCCAGGGTTTCATACATACTAGACAAGCAATCTACCAACTCCATTTTGTCCTCAGGCCTCTCCCTGTCTGACTTTTTCATAGCCTTCTCTCACACCCTGGATACAAGAGAAATGTTTTTCATTCTGAGTCTGGCTTATTTCACTAGACATTGTCATCTCCAGCACCATACATTTTCTGGCAAATGACATGGCTTATGTTATATCTTATGGCTGAATAATACTTCATTGTGGCATAGATATAACCCATTTTCTTTATCTATTGTACAGCTATTATGAACAGTACCTGAATAAACATGGCTGTGCAGATTTCAATTTTATCATGACCTTGATTTCTTCTGTTAAATACACAGGAATGGTATAGCTGAAGCACACGGTAGTTCTATTTACATTTCTTGAGGAAACTCCATATTGGTTTCCATAATGGCACATAAATTTATATTCCTATCAACAGCATACAGGAATCATAACTGTCCTATACACTAGAATATATATACAGTATTATAACAAGTGAAATTTAAGAATCAAATAAGACCCAGAGTAAGCTAAGCAACCATCTCCAAAATTAATTAAAACTGTTTTCCGTAAAGACACCTATAGAATATAAGTATTGATAAAATAATAATGCAAAAACAATTATTCTGTATCACCTAAAAGTAGGTAAAAGAAAACTCTAGGAGGCAATGCTCTAATACAAAATCAAGTGTCCATTTCCCCCTCTGTCCTTCAATTCACAAGAGTCTAATAAATAATAGAGAAATGCACATAGTTTTGGCAATATAAATGAGGCATTGTCAACCTTGTTTCCTTCCAATGTCACACGAGTTCTTCTTATACCTAGAAACCACTTGTGTGATGGATGAGGATGGCCCACCCACAGCTTTCACCCTTAGACCTCTAATCAAGGAGCAGTCCCTCTTCCTATACCTATTAACTTCATAAAAGAACATTTACTGGGCAAACGAAGTTCTAAGACAAATGCTCCCTGCAAGCCTCTCCCTTGAACCCTAGAGACACAGCTAGCCAGCAGTTATCTGAATTGTGGCTCATCCGTACTGTTGAGATTAAATAATGTTCAAATTGAGGGTCTCAAAAGGCCAGAATCCTTGTCAGAAAAAGAAAAGAAGAGAGGAGGGCAGGGCAGGGCAGGGCAGGGCAGGGCAGGGCAGGGCAGGGCAGGGCAGGGCAGGGCAGAGCAGAGCAGAGCAGAGCTCTTCTGACCAGTCTCCACCTCTATACCAACGGATAGAGATGCTAATGCCTATCAGCAAAGGTCTAATAATGAAAACACGCTCCTCTCTGGGGCTAGCCAAGGTGTGGTTGGTTTTCCTGGAGGTAAATCAACAGCAGTCTGCTACCAACACCCTGTGAGGTGGTGCACACCTTGGATCCCAACATTCCAGAGACAGAGCAGCAGAAGAAGAAAGAGCCTGGGATCTAGGACTCAAAGGAGGCCAGACTAGGGTAAAAATAAATAATTAAATAAATAAAACTTACTAGCAAGCACATTTGGGAAGGTTCCTTGTACTTTATGACTGAAAACCTCAACATTGTTGCTGGATCTTAGAAGGCAATTAACCCACACCCAACACCAGCCCTGAGGATTTTTGGATACTTCCCAAGGCTGGAAGCCATGTGGATGTCCATGAAATGACCAGTGTGCCTGGCCCTTGGTATCAAGCTACTCAGAGCTGCAGAAGCTTGCATCTAGGACATCTAGAGAGACACACTTTAGAGATCTGTTTCTTTCTCTCTCTCTCTCTCTCTCTCTCTCTCTCTCTCTCTCTCTCTCTTTCTTCCTCCGTCCCTCCTTCCCTCCCTCTTTTCCCCCTCTTTCTCCCTCTCTCTCCAGGGGCTCACTATATAACCCTGGCTGGCCTAGAACTTCTTATGTAAACCAAGCTGGCCTCTAACACAGAGAGATCTGCCTGCCTCTGCATCCCTAATATGAAGATTAAGCGTATGTGCCACCACGCACATTTTTCCAGTGATGATATCCATCAATATCCATCACATACATCAATGTTGACTTATTCACTAATCACATACATTACATCAACATCCACTCACCCACTCATGACATACATCAATGTCCATCACCCACTCATCACAGACAGTACATCAGTATCCATTCATCTACTTATCACAGATAGTAATCAATGTCCACTCATTCACTCATCACAGTCAGTACATCAATGTCTTCACCATGCCCATAGTTTACAGCACTATCAACAACCTGACATATGCTATTTTTTCTCGTGTATATAAACAATAACTATATTTTATCACAGAACATTTGACTAAGAGTGCATACTATAAAGTAAATGAAAGTTTCTCACCTTTACTACCCCATCAAAGCCAGGGATTGTGTTGACCTTTGCTCTCTTGGCTAATAGTTTGCTTTCTATCTTGTCACCCATGGCTTGAATAGCATGAGTATCAGGTCCAATGAAAGTGACATCTTCTGCTGCCTGAGAAGAAAAACAAGTTAAAATTTACAACAAAGCACATGACATGAAATCACAATTTTTTATAAAGAAAAGCTCATACAGGTATGTACGATTATATAACTGAATTTTTATTATTTCTGTAGCCAGTGTTAAAATAAGGACGTAAGCCAATTGTATTGTATCGCCTCACAACACAACAGAGCACAGATCAATAAAACAAACCTAGGCCATTGAGAGCAAGACAGTAGAGAACACCATTGATGTGGACAATATTCTTGGAAAAAGCAACTGATGTGACACTGTTGCTGTAATATGCTCTCACTAAATAAATGGTATGTTCACCTTTAAATTGCCTTGTAAATCTGTGTATCCTCAATGTCTTCCACATAGTAAAACAGAGCACAAATGCCAAGTTTACCAAGTACCAGCTGTGTGCCCACCTTTGAACTAAATGCAGTGACCACACATACCAGCCAATTCAAAGGAACATCGACAGATAACTTCAACTTAGAGAAAGAAAGCCAGGAGTATTTACATCCTGGATCTACAAAAGATGTACCAAGGAGATGTGGGAATTTAACACATACAATTATGGTTTTAATTAAAAGCAAGCCTGATCCAGGTCTATGGTCAAAAATCCTTCCGGATACAGGGCTCTTAAAAGAGAGAGAGAGAGAGAGAGAGAGAGAGAGAGAGAGAGAGAGAGAGAGAGAAAGGACTGACACAGCTGAAGGGGTTTGCAACCCCATAGGAAGAACAACAATATCAACCAACCAGAGATCCCAGAGTCTAAACCACCAACCAAGGAATACACATGGAGAGACCCATGGCTCTAGCCGTATATGTAGCAGAGGATGACCTTGTCAGGCATCAATAGAAGAAGAAGCCCTTCATCCCATGAAGGCTTTATGCCCCAATGTAGGGGAATGTGATGACAGGGAGATGGGAGTGAGTGGGTGGATGGGGGTACACCCACATAGAAGCAGGAGGAGGGGGTGGCATAGGGAATTTCTGGGGAAGAAATTGGGATAACATTTGAAATGTAAATAAATAAAATATTCGATAAAAAAAAATTAAAAGCAAGCCTGGGAGCTAGAGAGATGTCTCAGCTGTTAAGAACACTTGCCATTCTGGTGGAGGACCTGGGTTTGGTTCCCAGCACCATGCTCACAGATAGGGAATTCAATGCCCTCTACTGACTGCTGTGGGCAATATGCATGCATATAATCATCATCATCATCATCATCATCATCATCATCTAATTTTCCCTGAATATGTTTCTACATGACTGAGTTTACATCACTGTAATCTAAATTTAAAAAGTATTATTGGAGAAACAGTGATTAGAGACATAGCAAAGAGCTAGGACTTAAGTTCCAACAGAACATAGACTACAAAAGTAGCTAAGGAGTTTTCTGGAATAAAGGATCAGATCATGGGGTCAAGGAATGAAGCTAACCCTGAGAAGGGACAAAGCAAATGTGTATGCTGGGCACAAGGGTGAGGCGTCTGACTTGATTCTCTCAGGACCTTATGTGAGAGATATGTAAACAATACATCATATATTTGCATTGCTACTTACACAAAATTCTCAGCTGGGAAAGGAGCTCCATTTTCTTTATAACCAGAGTAACTATAGCAATGTATAGCTTAGATTGTCCAGAAAGAAAGGCCAAGGAAAATTAAAGTCACCCAGAATTGGAATTGGAAGTATAAGAGGTCACTTATGAAAGGGTTATATGGAAAGACACCTATCTGGGAGATAATGTTCTGTCAGCCATGTTCCCCCATCCCTACCACTTTTTATGTGAGGATCTTGTGACCTACTCAAGAAGAGCTGAGAAAATCTTCTAAGGTTTTATGATTTGCTGCATGGGAGATGGTGGGAGAAGGCTAGAGAGACCTTCTGTTTCTGCTGGTGGCTCAAATTCCTTCTGCTTCTAATATCAAAGATGTCGTACTTGGGTATAACATGTCCTCAATGCCATCAATAATTATATAAAGCACTAAACTGAGTAGTCCACTCCTCAGAAGCTGTGATGAAAACAGAACACTAGGATATAAGACAGCCAGGTCCACAGGGAACCAGTAACATAAGAACCCAATACCTACAGTCATTCATGTTAGAAACTGTACAATTCTATGTAGGGAATCTTTCCAGCCATACCAAATGTTCATAAAATACAATTTCATCCATATTTTTTATCTAGTTTTAGCAGAATCTGCTTTGAGGGGGGGAAAGATCTTACACAAAACAGCAAAAATGTAAAACACATGAAAAACACATCTATTCTATGTAAGAAGAATGGGCAACCTCTGACCTCTACCTGCCAGCAACCTGTGTCTCTGCCAGAATGAAGAAGCCACAGGCCATAGGGTGACAATCTATGCACTTTTGTATGCCAAGCTTCAGCTCACTGGACAGGACTCAAAAGCATGAGGCAGCAATCATGCTTCACCCAACAATTGTCTTTTCAAATTCTCATTTTACCTGCTAGGCTGCATGATTTTGTCATCAACGCTGCTTTTAAAAATGCTGTGCCAGGCAGATGCAATCAAGTAATCAGGATGCCCACACAAAGAATTTAAGAGATAATATAAATGAGAACATCCAAAATACATTATGATTACAGAGTAAGACTTGTGATTAACAGCAGCCAGGCAACCTGGACCACTGATTAACCAGACTTTCCACATGCATTCTAATTTAAAGAAAATGACTTCCTCCAAAATGCAAAATTATCCCCCAAAATGCTCACATCAAGTATTTAGTGACTATTCTTTATCCCATGTAACACAAAAGAAAAACGGTCAGTGACCACCAGGTAAGTTCTCAGACAAAGGTTGGAGTGAGGCAATTTCCTTTTTGTCAATGTGTTTTAGAACTACTCTCTAGGTCAGAATTCATTTGTAATGAAAGAAAATGTCATCTCAGACTACTGTCTCCCTTAATGTTATACTCAAAATAGATGACTTATAGATAGATGACAGATAGATTATAGATAAATGATAAACAGATAAAGGATAGATTGATAAGATAAATGATAGATAATAGATGATAAACAGATAGATAAATAATAGACAATAGATGATAGACAAATGGCAGATTGATTGATAGATGACAGATTGATTGATAGATGACACATAGATTGGTAGACAATAGATGACAAACATAATAGATGGTAGATGATAGATAGAAAGAGAGAGAGAGAGAAAGAAAAATAATAAAAGGGTGAAGTGTTGGGTGAAGATTGAATAATGATTGGAAAATGATGGAGTACATTGTTCTAAAGTCCAAAGTTTCTGGCCAGAGTGAATGGTGATATTTTTAAACTTGAAATCAAATTTCATCTATTAACAACCTATGGTGCTGTTAACTCTGTATATCTCAATTATGAACATAAAATTTACTTTTTAAAATCTAGTTTTTATGGTCCATTTAAATTTGGCATGAATGGTAAATATATAAATGGAGATAAATGTTCTTTTTTGAGATAAATGTCCTTTAATGGTTGTAAAAGTTGGGATTTTCATCATCATGGGAATTAATGATGATTCACAGATTTAAAAAAAATCATGACCAATTTTCTGAGGAACCGCCATACTGATTTCCAGAGTGGTTGTACCATCTTGCAATCCCACCAACAATGGAGGAGTGTTCCTCTTTCTCCACATCCTCGACAGTACCTGTTATCTCTTGAGTTTTTAATCTTAGCCATTCTGACTGGTGTGAGGTAGAATCTCAAGGTTGTTTGGATTTGCATTTCCCTGATGACTAATGATGTTGAACATCTGTTAAGGTGCTTCTCAGCCATCCGAATTTCTTCTGGTGAAAATTCCTTGTTTAGCTCTGTACCCCATTTTTTGATAGGGTTATTTGGTTCTTTGGGGTTCTTTGTAGATATTGAATATTAGCCCTCTGTCGGATGTGGGGTTGGTGAAGATCTTTTCCCAATTTGTTGGTTGCTGTTTTGTCCTTCTAACAGTGTCTTTTGTCTTACAGAAACTTTGTAATTTTAAGAGGTCTCATTTGTCAATTCTTGATCTTAGAGCATAAGCATACCACTCCTGGGCATATACCCAGAGGATTCCCCTGCATGCAATAAAGACACATGTTCCACTATGTTCATAGCAGCCTTATTTATAATAGCCAGAAGCTGGAAAGAACCCAGATGTCCCTCAACGGAGGGATGGATACAGAAAATGTGGTATATTTATACAATGGAATACTACTCAGCAATTAAAAATAATGAATTCATGCAATTTGTAGGCAAATGGTTAGATCTGGAAAATATCATCCTAAGTGAGTTAACCCAATCACAAAAGAATACACATGAATTGCAATCACTGATAAGTGGATATTAATGAGCCCAGAAGCTCTGAATACTCAAGACACAATTAGCTAAGCAAAAGATTCCCAAGAAAAAAGGATGGAGAGGACCCTGATCTGGAAAAGACTAAATCCAGTTTTGTAGGAGAGTACCAGAACAGAGAAATGGTGGGGGGGGGGATTGGGGAATGGGGGTGGGGAGAGGTCTTATGGGACATATGGTGAGGAGGGGAACTGGAAAGGGGAAAGCCTTTGGAATGTAAACAAAGAATATAGAAAATAAAAAAAAATCAAAAAGAAAATCATGAAAAATCCAAAATTGTTCCTCCAAGACTCTACTCATTTCTAAATTCTATGATTTTTATATTTCTGGTAAAGTTTTGACAAGAGAACAGAGAAAAGAGGTAAAGTTTGAGGATTATGTTAGGATAATAATGTGATTTAATTTATAGCAGGTTTTATGTTGGAAATGAGGACAGAGGGGTAAGATTATCTGTTGCACAAACACTGGGACCTGAGTTCAAACCCAGCATGTAGGTAAACACCAGGCATGTTCACACAAGTACCTATAGCCTGATGCTGTGGGAGGTAGAAAAAAGCAGGACCTGGGAGTTGATAGCCAACTTATCTAATCAAACCAGCAATTAAACCAGGTTAATTGAGAGACCATGTCCAAAGGTATATGGCAGAAACTGGCAGACCAGGATACCTGATATCCCCCTCCTCAAGCCTCCCCACAGGCGCACACATAGAGAAGGGATAAACACTTGTAGAAACTTAAAATGATAAGCATTTTCATTAAAGAAATACTTCAGGTTAGAAGGTTTTTCATTTATGAATTTATATTGTTTTCAAATGCACACACTTTAGGATCTCCAGGATTGCTACTTAGAGAATCATAATAATGTCAGGATCAAACAAGGACAACAAAAAAACTGCTAAACCACCCAAAGGGCACAGATTCTGGGTTTCAATGCTATTGTCTGCTACAAAAAAAAAAGGAAGGAAGGAAGGAAGGAAGGAAGGAAGGAAGGAAGGAAGGAAGGAAGGGAGGGAGGAAAGAAGGAAGGAAGGAGGGAGGGAGGGAGAGAGGAAGAAAGGAAAGGAAGGGAGGGAGGGAAGGAGGGAGGGAGGGAGGAAGGAAGGAAGGAAGGAAGGAAGGAAGGAAGGAAGGAAGGATGGAAGGAGGAAAGAGGGAGGGAAGGAAGGAGGGAAGGAGGAATGGAGGGAGGGCGTTCTGGAAGATAAGGCCATTTCCAGTTCTAGTACAGGAAATTAGAGAATGAGGTAAACTGAGTCAGCAGGATATTTAAATAAACTGATACTGCTGTCAGGGGTCAAGAAAAAGAGTGCTTGCCTGCTAGGTATACGACTGTGGTTCGATCTAAAACACTACAAAGAAAGAAGAAATTGAAAGGTTAATTCATGTTTTTTAGACCTCTATTCAGATCTCCAGCACCCATGTAAAAGCCGGACATGATGTGAGCACCTGTAACCCCAACACTGGGGTGGACTAGCCAGGAGAACTGTCATTGGCCAGCCAGTCTAGCTAGCTGAATCAGTGAGCTCTAAGTTCACTGACAGATCCTGACTCAAAAAAATCAATGAATGAATGAGGTGGGCTAGCCTGTCCATGTACAGGCCAAATAGGAAGCCTTGTCTGTGTGCTTTCTAAATTCTAAAAGTGTAACTGTCACACTTCATTAAAGAAACTTCTTTTGCAACACAAAGAGGCTAGTGCAGAACCACAACTTCTCAGAGTACAGACAGTGGAATCCCCAGTCCTAAAGGGACCTCTGTAACACAGCTTCTGTACCAAAGTTCAGTGAAGATCATCAAAGGAACACAGAGGGATTGTAAGAGCCAGGGCATCAGACAACTCCCACGAGATAATGTCTTTTAGATGTCACAAGGGTGTTGCATTCACAAACTCCCAATTATATGGTTACCTATACAACACCTGTACAAGACCACACTTGTCAACATGCCAACTGGATGGAGGGGAAACTGACAAGATCTCACCCCTAATGAAAAGCTACAGCCTGATCCTGGCTGCTAAGGTAACAAGAACCATTTTTCTTTAGGGATGAGCCCCTGACAGGTAGCTCAAGCCTAAGTAGCTAGCCTTAAATCCAGGTACCTATAGACAACACTAATTGGACACAGTGGAGGGGCAGCTGTGTATAAAATAGTACTAATTATAGATCAGGAGCTCATGAATTTGAAAGGGAGCTGTCAGAGACAGAAAACTAGAGGAATTGGTAGAGATATGTTGGAAGTGAAGAAAATATGGTATAACCGTGTAGAAAATCTCTAAAAAATAAATTTCAGATTTTAAAAACTGAGGAGTCTGCTGGGTGTGCTAATGCACACCTCTAATCCCAGCACTTGGGAGGCAAAGTCAGATCTCTGTCAATTCAAGGCCAGTCTGGTCTACATCGTGAGTTCCAATATAGCCAAAGCTACACAGAGAAACCCTGTCTTAAAATTGAACAAACAGGCCAGGCAGTGGTGGGGCATGCCTTTAATCCCAGGACTTGGGAGGCAGAGGCAGGCAGATTTCTAAGTTCAAGGCCAGCCTAGTCTACAGAGTGAGTTCCAGGACAGCCAGGGCTATGAAGAGAAACCCTGTCTCGAAAAAACAACAACAACAAACAGGCTGGAAAGATGGCTCAGTGGTTAAGAGCACTGACTCCTCTTCAAGAGGTCCTAAGTTCAATTCCCAGAACCCATATGGTGGCTCACAACCATTTGTAATGGGATTTGATTCCCTCTTCTGGTGTATCTGAAGACAGAGCAGTCATATGCATCAAATAAATATTAATTAATTAGACATGTGATAGTTAGATATATGTGGAAGGAGGGTATACTTCTCTTCATTTCAGAAACATCTGCATTTTCTTCTTTTGCAGTGTCAGCCTGGTCCCTCAGGCACAATGATGAATGCTGAAGTGAACTTACTTGGCCACATTAGACATCTATCTGGTCACCAGGGCTGCCTTCAACTCTAGCAAAACAGATTGTTGTCATTAATATTGCCTTTGATATCACTAACATCAGCTACAAGGTCTAAATGTTCCAGTGTTGTTACACCCATGGCAAGATCCATGACAATCAATTCTGAGAATGGGAAACTTGACATCAATGAGAAGTCCATCTCCATCTTCCAAAACTGAGACCCAGTCAACATTAAAGAGGGCAATCCTGGAGATAAGCTATAGGATTATAACCATGGAGAAGGCCAAAGCCTGCCTGAAGGGTGGAGCTGAAAGAGTCATCATCTCTGTCTGGAAAGCCCTCATATGTATGATGGCCATGAACCATGAAAAGCATGACAACTCTCTCAAGATTGTCAACAGTGCCCTTCCACCATCAACTGCTTAGCCTCCCTGGCCAAGGTCAGCCATAACAACTTTAATATAGGAGATCATGACAATGCTTCTACCTATACCCAGAAGATCGGCCTCTTTGTGGAACCTATGACATGATGTCAACATCAGAGTGCAACCTGGACCATGCTGAAGATCGTGTTGTCTCCTATGATTTTTAACAGTGATACCTGTTCCTCCACCTTTGAGGCTGGGGCTTGCATTGCCCTCAACAACTACTTTATCAAGCTCATTTCCTGGTATAACAATATAGTTGGCTACAGCAATACAGTAGTAGATTTTATGCCTACATGATGACTTACCCCAGAAAGAAACATGAAAGAAAGAGAGAAAGTCTGTACCAATTCAGCCGCCAAATCACTGAGTATCTTCCCTCAGAGTTTCCACCCCAGACCCCTAGAAGAATAGGAAGCACTTCTGAACCTCTACTTTCTCACATACCATCAATAAAGTTTACTATATTCAACAAATAACAATGTAGAAAGCAACTGAGGAAGATACGAGAATCAATTCATAGCATATACATATCACATGTGTGCATACACATATACCCACATGCATACATCTCTATCTCTCTCTCTCTCTCTCTCTCTCTCTCTCTCTCTCTCTCTCTCTCACACACACACACACACACACACACACACACACAGCTTTTAGTCAAAGCATCCACTCATTGTATGAGTGCTGAACTCTAGGATGAGTTGTTGTATACTAGCCACTTTTGTTCCGAGAAGCTACATACGGTGCCCACCTCGTGAGAGCAATGAACAATGGAGAACCTGTCCTCCTCTCCCTTTTACTGCCTCCACTTTATTATCAGGCAGCAAACACTATCATGCTGTAAGCTGTATGCCATCAAGCTCCAGTCACAGCACTTAACTTGAGCTTGTGCTTGAGTGTGGTAAATGCAACCTACAGAGACTAGAAATGGACCGTGAAAACAGTTCCTCTTTCCAGCAAGGTCACTTCTCGTCTTCTCTGCAGCATTACTCAGTCTTTGGGAAGATAGTCTGGTTTGGTTTGGGGTTTTGGGTTTTTGTTTGTAACCCTGGATCATCTAGAACAATATAGACCAGGCTGGCCCTCAAAGAGCTGTGTGCAATCTTACAGCCTCTGCTTCCTAAACCAATGCAGTATAAGATGGCATTTATCTCTATTTGTTTTTGTTTTTTATAACTGGGAAGCAAATGAACAATTCGGTTTTGTACCAGGAAGGAATTTTAGGCATGTTGCTATCTGGAATCCAAAGAGTTATTGTGCAAGACAGAGGATGTTCTGACTCCCAGCAGTCAGTCTCCCGGAGTGTCCCTCCCTTCTGCCTGCTTCAATGCTTGGCTTACCTTTTATTTGCAATGACTATTTGGGAAAAGACACAGCATTCAGGTTTCAACAAGCCTGTGATGGAATAGTGTCAACCCCAGGAGGAAGGAGGAGGCCTGTGCTGCTCCACAACACAGGGTGGCTCTGGGTTCCTGCAAGGTGACAAGCAAGACGGAGCAGCTGAAGATGGATCCCAATTAACCCTCCCAGCACTGAGGAAAATGAAGCTCTATTGCTGCAGCAAAGCTAAAGTTCGATTTTAAAATTCTAAAATCACAATACAAGTCGGGAGTTTTTCAACTTATTCAGGATGTTCCCTAAGTGTGGGTTCCACTGAAACCATATCATCTTAACGACTGCATTTCATTTACACCATACTTACTTTATGCTCACCGTGTAAGCAAAGGAAGCTGGGCCTTTCTCTTTCAGTCGTGGTGAGATCTGGATTTCATTTTATCTAATGTATATTCTGTATTAAGTCTCTGCTTGGCATGATGTGGTCAAGTAGAAGTATTACTTCCAGATGACAGCTGCACACTGTATTTACTCATGGGGAGAGAAGCGTGGTAGTGTTAGCTTTCTCCACTTTAGCCACTGACAGAAGTCAGGCTTCCTGGCACAGTACATGTTAAGGAACACAGCTAACTACATTCCATATTCTTCACACATGGAGTTAACAAAACATCAGGCTTTGGGATAAATTTTAGTCCCTTTTTTTTTTTTTTAAAGAATTCTGGCTTAATATTCAAGCACTATAGACAATATACCCATAAATATTTGCAATTAGAGTATATCACCTTAGATGAAATTGTTCATTCTCTCATATATCTACCTGGCATTTTCAAGATATTGTGTTTACTTCATTCTATATAAGTGAGAGGTTTTCAGATTTCCTTGATTCAATTTTTTTTACTGTTTCATGAATACACAAAAATTTTTAAAAGATTTATTTATTTATTTATTTATTTATTTATTTATTATTACATGTAAGTGCACTGTAGCTGTCTTCAGATTCACCAGAAGAGGGCATCAGATCTCATTACAGATGGTTGTGAGCCACCATGTGGGTGCTGGGATTTGAACTCAGGACCTTTAGAAGAGCAGTCAGTGCTCTTAACCTCTGAGCCATCTCTCCAGCCCGAATACACAAATTATTTTACTGTTAAATAATAATATTTTTCTAGTTTAATAGGATATAACTTAAAGCTATTGATCTGACAGCACTTTGATTAGCATAAGAGGATGTGGACATGGAGTCCCTCACTCACATTAATACAAGCAGCTGATGGCAGAGAGGTCAGGGCACAGGGGACAATTTGATTTTAGAGTTTTCAAAGTAGCCTGTGTTAGGTAATCTCTCAGCTATTTATAGTTGTTTCCTTCTTAAACATTTCTAAATTTCTTTTAAAATTGGCTTCACATCCCCTTGTCTAAGATACTTCTGTCTAGAATACTACAAATTTCCAATGACAATAAAAGAAGTGGTGTGACATGAAGAAGCAAGCCACTTTCTGGGGATGGTTAGGTGGCTCTACCTGCCGCACAATGGCTGTAGGAGCACAGCCTGATGACAAGGCTTGCTCTGGATGTTGAGTGGAATGCTAAAATAGGAGAGATCCTGGTGTGTACTTAACTGCCCTCGACAACAGCAGGCTAACTCTCCACACTGCTGAAATTCACTGTCTGCCACTTTATTCTTTACTATGTTCAGTAACCAAGATACAGTGGAGCCAACACAGTGCAGAGACATGGGAGAATATTCAGGCTGAGACTATCTGCACATGGGTAGCTTCTTTTAGGTTTAAAAGAAGGGGTGGCTTAGCTCTGTACCCCATTTTTGGATAGGGTTATTTGGTTTTCTGGGGTCTAATTTCTTGAGTTCTTTGTATACATTGGATATTAGCCCTCTGTCAGATGTAGGGTTGGTAAAGATCTTTTCCCAATTTGTTGGTTGCCGATTTATCCTTTTGACAGTGTCTTTTTTTTTTCTTTTATAATGTTTTATTGGATATATTCTATATTTACATTTCATTTCCCTTTTTTTGTTTCCCCACCCCCCTAAGATCCCACATGCCCTTTTCCCTCCCCCTGCTCCCTCATCCACCCCTTCCCACTTCCCTGTTCTGGTATTCCCCTACACTGATGCTTTGATCCTTTCCAGCATTAGTGTCCATTCCTTTCTTCTTGTCAGACATCATTTGGTATGTGAATTGTGTCTTTGGTGTCCCACGATTCTAGGCTAATATCCACTTATCAGTGAATGCATACCATGGGTATTCTTTTGAGACTGGGTCACCTCACTTAGTATGATGTTCTCCAGCTCCATCCATTTCTCTAAGAATTTCATGAATTCATTGTTTCTAATGGCTGAATAGTATTCCATTGTGTATATATACCACATTTTTTGTATCCATTCCTCCGTTGAGGGACATCTGGGTTCTTTCCAGCTTCTGGCTATTATAAATAAGGCTGCTATGAACATAGTGGAACATGTATCCTTATTGCATGCTGGGGAGTCTTCTGGGTATACTCCCAAGAGTGCTATGGCTGGATCCTCCAGAAGTATCATGTCCAGTTTTCTGAGGAACCGCCAGACTGATTTCCAGAGTGGTTGTACGAGCTTGCATTCCCACCATCAGTGGAGGAGTGTTCCTCTTTCTCCACATCCTCGCCAACACCTGATGTCTTCTGAGTTTTTAATCCTAGCCATTCTGACTGGTGTGAGATGAAATCTCAGGGTTGTTTTGATTTGCATTTCTCTAATGACTAATGATGTTGAACATTTTTTAAGGTGTTTCTCAGCCATCCGAATTTCTTCAGGTGAAAAGTCTTTGTTTAGCTCTGTACCCCATTTTTGGATAGGGTTGTTTCGTTCTCTGGGGTCTAACTTCTTGAGTTCTTTGTATACATTGGATATTAGCCCTCTGTCGGATGTGGGGTTGGTGAAGATCTTTTCCCAATTTGTTGGTTGCTGATTTGTCCTTTTGACAGTGTCTTTTGCCTTACAGAAACTTTGTAATTTTATGAGGTCCCATTTGTCTATTCTTGCTCTTAGAGCATAAGCAATTGGTGTTCTGTTCAGGAATTTTCCCCCTGAGCCAATGTCCTCAAGGGTCTTCCCCAGTTTCTTTTCTATTAGTTTTAGTGTGTCTGGTTTTATGTGGAGGTCCTTGATCCACTTGGAGTTGAGAAATTCGGATGGCTGAGAAACACCTTAAAAAATGTTCAACATCATTAGTCATTAGAGAAATGCAAATCAAAACAACCCTGAGATTTCACCTCACTCCAGTCAGAATAGCTAAGATTAAAAACTCAGAAGACATCAGGTGTTGGCGAGGATGTGGAGAAAGAGGAACACTCCTCCACTGCTGGTGGGAATGCAAGCTGGTACAACCACTCTGGAAATCAGTATCGCAGTTCCTCAGAAAACTGGGCATGATACTTTCTTCCGGAGGACCCAGCCATACCACTCCTGGGAATATATCCAGAAGATTCCCCAGCATGCAATAAGGATACATGCTCCACTATGTTCATAGCAGCCTTATTTATAATAGCCAGAAGCTATTATAAATATAAGAACCCAGATGTCCCTCAAGGGAGGAATGGATACAAAAAATGTGGTATATATACACAATGGAATACTATTCAGCCATTAGAAACAATGAATTCATGAAATTCTTAGAGAAATGGATGGAGCTGGAGAACATCATACTAAGTGAGGTGACCCAGTCTCAAAAGAATACCCATGGTATGCAGTCACTGATAAGTGGATATTAGCCTAGAATCTTGGAACACCAAAGACACAATCCACATACCAAATGACGTCTGACAAGAAGAAAGGAGTGGACACTGGTGCTGGAAAGGATCAAAGCATCAGTGTAGGGGAATACAAGAACAGGGAAGAGGGAAGGGGTGAAAGAGGGAGCAGGGGGAGGGAAAAGGGCATGTGGGACCTCTGCGGGGTGGGGAACCAGAAAAAGGGAAATGAATTGTAAATACAGAATATATCCAATAAAAAAAAAAAAAAGAAGGGGTGGTTATCGCACTACTAACAGACCTATGTATGATGTTTCTTTAGTAATTGTTAAGGCAGTGTCTTTTTGGCCTCAGACTTGCCAGGTAGCTGAGGCTAGCCCAGATTACTGAACTTTCTGCATTTCTTCCCATGTGCATGAGTTGTAAGGGGAGGCCACCACCATAACCCACTTTTTATTTAGCACTACTTACAAGGGATTGTTCTGAAACTGTTCTTGCCCTAAACATCTTTCTCCATAGATAATATTTCATTTATCAAGTTCTAATCATATGAAAAGCTTACTCTGGAATCGCAGTGGTGACTCACTTTTACTATTGGTTCATTTAATGAAATCATTGACATTTCATATTAGGGGGCTAACACAGCAGCCCCAATGACCATCCCCAAGTAACTGAGCAAGAAAAGGACAGTCCAGGGGATGAAATGACTGCCATCGTCACTTAGCCTGACAAAATGATAGAAACCAAAACACAGCCACAAATCAGAGTTCTATCTCTGACTTTACTACTGTGTCATACCATCTAACCTGTTTGGCAACTGGTAAGGCGGTCAGCAATTATACAGGAAGTTAAAGGCTGCAACTGATCACTGGGAGACAAGCAGACATGAGTGTCCCTGTGTACCTTGCACAGTTTTAGACACACCTGGCACCCCAGCATGTTAGTGTCCCCTTTGCACTATAAACACTGAGGTCTGGATAAACATGGTTTTTCACAGAGTTTACAATCTAATAGAACAATGTGCATACCAGCCAATAAAAGCCTGGAGAAAAGGAGCAATTGGAACAGTAAAAGTTAATGCTGGACACAGCTAACAGGAAACCAAACAAAACTTGACAAAGGAGAAAAGGCAGACAGGGTTTGTAAAAGAAGCATGAGAACACAAACACGCAACCCAAGAATGTAAGCAGAGAGAAGTCCCAAGATTCGAAATGTTCCCTGACACCAGGGGATGAGAAAGAGGCTCCACCCAGGCAGTGCTCGCTCGTTTAACTTCTCTCTCTGCATCAAGAGCCACAACAACCGTATCTCAGCTTCAGACTTCTTCAATATCAGTAGTGCAATCAGAAGCCCTTTAAGAAGGTTTCCCTTCAATTAATATTTAATATTGTCACAATTTAGTATGCACAGATTACCTGGGATTTCGCTTTCTCAAAAAGTACAACCAGGGACTGGCTAGGTGGCTCAGCTCATGAAAGAACTTGCCACATAAGTCCTGAATTTGGTTCCTCAACTTACTTAAAAGTAGAAGGAGAAAATAACTCCACAAAAAGCTGTTCTTTTTTCCCCACAGACAGACAGACAGACAGACACACACACACACACACACACACACACACACCTCTGCTGTGCTAACCTTCTGCTTGAACAAGACTTCAAGAAGCAGTCTTAAACTGAGTCTTGTGAGTAACGAAGAAACAAGCGGGTATCACGTCTACTCAAGTGAGCTTCACAGTCTGTCAGATTCTCTGCTACCCTTTGACATAACCCTGACCTGCCCAGCCTTCCAGAATTATGAGTGACAGCATTTTCCTCTCGCTGCCCAGGTCAGGAGACTCTTCAGAGCATAAAAGACAGTGTTTTGTTAAGAGCTGCAATCGCGGCACCTGCCTGAATCAAATACTAGAAAACCAACCTGGTCTGCATACATTCCAGGCCAGCTAGCACTACATAGTATGATCCTTTCTGAATAAAAAGAAAAAAGACCGTAAACATTGGAACCAATGTGTACTAGGAGCTGACTCTTCTGCCTCCAGAACTTTTCTTAAGCCAAGCTATCCTTGTGTTCTGAGATTCCTCAAATCCCATAGACTGAACAGACAGTTGTGGTAACTAGCCATCATCATCAAAGGAAACGCGCTGTCCTAGCATTGGTCCTATAATAAGAGTGCTTTAACCACTGAACTTCTAAAACCTTTAAAATTAATAACAGAAAGTTCTTTCTATCCCCAGATCCAATACAAGTGATAGTTATGGAAGGAATAAAAATTTTAAATGCAGTTTGTTCCTTGAGGAATAAATTCTGGGTTCTACATTATTTTTAATGTGCATGGATTTTTCCTGAATACCTATTCCAACACTCACCACTGCTATTGCCCACTCTGCTCTATCCCAAGCCCCAGCATACCTGCATACCCATTCACACCACTGGTAAGTCCCTCCTACACATACTGTCTTAGTCGGTGTTCTATTGCTATGAAGAGATACCATGACATTTAACTTGGGCTGGTCTATAGTTCAGAGGCTTAGCCATTATTGTCATGTCCAAAAGCATGGTTGCATACGGATAGATGTGGTGCTGGAGAAGGAGCTGAGAGTTCTATATCTGGATCAGCAGGCAGCAGGAAGAGAGAGCAACACTAGGCATAGCTTTAGCTTCTGACCCCAAAGTCCACCTCAGTAACAGGCTTCCTCCAACAAGGCCACACCTCCTAACAGAGCTACTTCCTGTGGGCCAGTAGTGGCTAATTTCATTCAAATCATCATATGGTCTTTTTGTAGAGAAACACAGATGTTGTCCTGTTTCTCAAGTAAGAACACAGAACTTCAGAAAGCAGATGTGAAAGTCACTGTGAGCGCTGGACTTTGGAGAACACGTATTTCAGTTAATAGTATTCACAATCACATAAATTATATTCACTTATAAGATCAGAGGTATCTAGTAGAATCTAATAGGTAATGGGATTCTTAAGTTACAAATATCCAATTTTATTAATTTCACATAAAATTCCAGATAAATTATATAAAAACAATATCAAATTAAAAGAAATATGGCTACCTTATATGTAAATTGTTTTTAATAAAAAGACATTAGAATATGGTCCAAAGAAAAAGATGCCTTACATATAACGGTCACTCTGGATCCCAGACAAGACCCAGCACTGGCCACAGGAAATGCCATGATAGCCCACATCCTCCAAGTTTGGTGCTGCCAGCATTGGCGATGGCAGCCAGCACTAAGGTACAAGTCCACAGTCCACTCTCACAATTATTAACAATCCCCTCGGGGCTTGTCAGCAGGGGTTAGGTTAAATCCTTACGTATTAAGAAGCACATAATTTGAAAAAGGAACAGGGCCAATGAGCCTTGACATTATCAGGTGCTGAAATACTAGAAAAAGTGTTTTGTATAGTTTCACTAAAAGACCTAAGTTTTCTGTTATTTCTGTATTTCCCTTGTTTTCCTAACTGTAAAAACAGCTCAACTTGGCCCTTTCAATTAATATGCCATTTATTAATCACATGTCTAATATTGAGCTTATTTGCCAAGTGCCCACAATTTTTGCCACAATCTACATGTAAATATATGGCACAGATTTCTTTAACCAAATTATATAACCCAATAAGTTTCCTGGTGGCAAAATGTATCATTACATAACACACTCACCAGGCGCTCTTACACAAACAGAAAAGAAAAAGCAAACAAAGCTGTATTTAACTAAAGTCCATTAATACTGAAAAACCAATCTCAAAAACATTGATAGAAGACCGAGTCAGGTTTAAAACATGACTCTACCCCAAGCATATTAAAAGAGAAACTCCACCCTCACACAATTAGGAGAGTTATTACATCTCTATCCTGGTGAATTTTCAAAGGCTTTCTGTAAAGATACTTTTTTTGTCATGTTCTCAGTTTGATAACTAGGAAACTAGAATTTAATCTACCTGACAGCAGTATTTTCAATCTAGCTGGGTTCTAAGAATATGTGGCGTCTCAAGGGAACTGAGTCCCTTATCCTTAGATTTGATGTGTATAAACAGTAAAAACAGAAATGATCATTTTTCTTTTCCAACAGGGATCATGTAAACCTTCCCATTCTAGGAGTCAGTCCCTAGTCACTTTCAGATGCCTCAAACTTTTACCACAAAGAAGTCAGCTAGAGTGTTTACTAAACAAGTAATCAACTCCATAAGCAGAAGATGTCACACTGCCTCACTTGACCTATGTCCTACAGAGAAGGCATCACTAATCTAGATAAATGCTCATTCTGCAAGAGATCCTGACACTCGGAGCCACCATGGCTCTATCACCTTTAGCCCTCCACACTGGTAACCAGAACTCTGTTAGAACAGTCAGCATCCTAGCACTTCCCATCTGTACAGCTGCTGGGGGCAGTGCTTACTGACAACTGACAAGCTGCTTAGCACTGCAGAATTTGATAATTCATGTCTTACCAAATTTTTACTGACATGGAAGAAAATAAAACACCAATTAAAAGCAGATGTCACTTTTAATGCTAACTGGCTGAGAAACTTACAAATTTTAACCCAATGTGGACACAGAATGGACCCAGCTGACAGTTTGGACAGCTAAGTATTCAAAGTCTCTGAAGTCCCACGACTTTGAAAGTGATTTTTCCAGAACTTAATTCCATGTGGCTTTAATCTGGCAACCATTCAAAAAGAACAGTTTCAAGTGGTTATCTAAAAGTCAAATTTACTGTAACACGTTTACAAAGGCTCAATGTTCTCAGTGATGAGAACATTAATAAACTAATATTCCCAAGATCTACATTTCATGTTCTTATATATCAAAATTTTGCAAAGCACATTGTACCACTTTCAAAACTGTACCCAGCAAAAATTAATATAAAGACTAACAAGCTTGCTTAGCGTGCCTTAATGAAATAATCCAAGAGCCAAGCAACCTATAACCTGTTATCAACAATCTGACTTAAATACATGACTTAAATACTTCAATACTACATGGTTTAAATTCATTGAGTTGACAACTAACCACGAGTTCTGAACAATTATTTGTTTAGATTTATTGTTATTTTATGCATCGGTATGTGTGTGCCTGCTTGTCTGTATGAGCAAACGTATGCACGCAGATTCCTGTGAAAGTCAGAGAGGGTGTCAGAGCCCTGGAACTAGAATTGTAGGTAGTTGTGAACTATCCAGTGTGGGTGCTGGGATCTAAGCCCAGGCTCTCTGCAAGAGCAGGTAGTGCTCTTAACCACAGAGCCATCTATACAGTCCCTTGAATTGGATGTTTTGGCTAGCACTACAAAAATAAGTACAGAAATTAACAGAGCCTGATTAGCCACATACACACATAATTGATAACATTAAAACCCAGTCTCTTGCAATAAACCTAAGTTCTGACATTTAAAAAAAAAAATTTTTTTTTTGTGGTGTTTTTCAAGACAGAGTTTCTCTGTGTAGCCCTGGCTGTCCTAGAACTCACTCTGTAGACCAGGCTGGCCTCGAACTCAGAAATCCGCCTGCCTCTGCCTCCCAAGTGCTGGGATTACAGGTGTGTGCCACCACCACCCGGCTAAAATAATTTAAAATATATAAAGAATAATGATATTCTCAAGACAAATGGGCTAGTACATTTTCACACCACTCCATCTTATCACAAAGTGACCTGCAATAAGTCACTCAAAGATGCTTCAATATAAAATATCAAGTTTTTAACACACAGTAAAAGTGACATCAATTAACGTCCCACCTCCATGTCTGACCTTAGAAGCCAGGTCTCCTCTACCGACCACTTTCGGTTTTCCACAGTCATCAGGCAATCTCAGAATAAATCCCATAGGCAATTCCCACAATGATCCAAGCATGGCCATCCAAACCTATGAGATTCAAGGCCTCGAAGCAATCACTGAGCTGAACAGCTGTAAGAAGGAAGACTCAGGAGGGTCCTGGGCAGTTTCATGTCCCACGTATAGTGACGTGTACTCTTGCTTTCACAGAAAGCCTAGCATGAGAAAGGCATTAAGGGAAGAGGAAAGGAGAGGTGGTTGCGAAAGGAGACTGGAGAGGGTTGGGCGGCAACCGCTCAGTTTGCACTCTCATCCTGCTTCTTGCCTTGCTGGTAGTGCAGAGATCTACCACACGCAGCACACGGCAGGGTCTGAAGGGTACCTGGCTCTCAGCTCCTCTATCCTGTCTATTCCTAATATATATAAGTATATATATTAGGAATATATATATATATATATATATATATATATATATATATATATTCATCAGGCTACAGGCTGCTGCAGAATGAGGGCCGCCTCTGTGCAAAGGAATGTAAATTACTGGCATGTGCTGAAACCTGGGCTTGCTGCCACTAATGAGCACATTAAAGGGAAACCGCTCACTAGCTGCCTGGAGCCTGCTTACTTACCCTGCGTGCATGATTCGACATCAGTTCAGAGTAGCTGCAAAACGGTAGCAGCAACACTGTCGCTGCTCTGAGATGAGCATGAACTGTTCACATTGCAGTGGCTAAAAAGACGGTACACAACACTAGTGAACATGTATGTCATCAGCTTCAGTTAAGATTCATGAAACATGGAGCTGGAGAGATGGCTCAGCAGTTAAGAGCACTCCTACTCTGGAAGATGACCAGGGTTCAATTCCCAGCACCCACATCAGGAAAGCTCACAACAGTCTGTAACTGAGGCATCCAACACCCTTATGACTGCTTTGGGCACTGCATATCCATGGTGCACACACAAACAAGCAGGCACACACACATAAAATTTTTTTAAAAACATAAAAAACTTTAACAGATTGTAAAACTTGTTGGAAAATTAACATTTTCCCCTAACTTATTTGTTTCGTAAGCATGAAAAGAGGATCTCGGGCTGTGTGGAACAGAGACACGCAGCAGCAAATTGCACACCTTTTGATTTATTCACCAGCTCCATCTATGAACGTAATTATCTAAACCCCCCAAGAACACAGCAAGAATCTGAAAGGCTTAATATATCCTCCAAAAAAAGTTATAATTATTATAAACTAATGATTTGGGCTGGAGATATGGCTTAGTGGTTAAGAACACTGACTGTTCTTCCAGAGGTCCTGAGTTCAATTCCCAGCACCCACATGGTGGCTTCACAGCCATCTGTAATAGAATCTGATTCCTTCTTCTGGTGTGTCTGAAGACAGAGCATTTTTTTTTCCAAAAATGATGATTTAAGCATCAAAACAAATATTTGACCTGATTGGGCAGGGGCTCACTCACTGAGGCACAGAATGTGAGACAACCTGGTTACCATAATCTAATCTGCAATTTACATTGAAAAACATCAAAACTGAGATAAGCAGACATCTGGTACAAACTGTTCCTTCTGGTTAGAGCTGTAGGTGGAGCCTAGGACTGGAGCTAAACAAATGTCCTGCGCTAGGCTCTACCACAGCCGTGGTGTTGGCACTTTTGATAAATGGCTTTCATAATAAAGGTTTTAATGAAAGGTATAATTAGTCTGAGTGGTTTCCTAAGAACATTATGGATACAAGCAGGTACTCATAACACTAGTACATTTTTCTTTCTCTGATGCTCTCTAAAAAGCACAAGACCTTTTTTTTTTTTTTTTTTTTTTTTTTTTTTTGGTTTTTCGAGACAGGGTTTCTCTGTGTAGTCCTGGCTGTCCTGGAACTCACTCTGTAGACCAGGCTGACCTTGAACTCAGAAATCTGTCTGCCTCTGCCTCCCAAGTGCTAGGATTACAGGCGTGCGCCACCACGCCCGGCTAAAGCACAAGACTTTTAAAGCTTCCAAAACTTTGATTATTATAATATTATATAAAAAAATTGCAAAAACTTCTGTAAAAATTTCTTCATTTCATTGTCAATAAAACAGAGATAGTCATACTTTGGGTTATGTATGTGGATTTTTAAAGCATCCGTGAAACCACTTAGTGTACACCATCTAATAGTTCTCTAAAAGAGGGAATCATTCGTACCTGAGGAGCCCTAGCCCTTCCCCCATCAGAGACCGTTAACATCATCCGATCCTTTACTCAGAGGCATATGGGGTTGGCAATCTAGGTCAGTGGTGGAGTCCTTGTTTAGCAACCATAAGTCCGTGGGTTCCATCCCAGCACTGAAGAGTCACAGAAGAGACCAAAAGCCAAGGAGGACACAGAAGCACACCTATATGACATCAGGAGCTCAAGAACTGCGACTTTCCCTCACCGTGTAGGAACTTTGCACACCTGGACTAGACACTTCCTGGGGTGATAAAGATGTTGGCTTCCTTGAGCACATGCATTTCTGTGTCGTGATGTGTTTTTCAGCTGCTCACAGCTCTTCCACCCTTTGCCTCTTACTTCTTGTCTGATAACATCCACCCTCTGCAGCTCTCCATCCCTTGTTGTTTTCTGACCTGCCATGGATGCAACAACTGCCATCATGAAGTCACTAACAACACGGCCAGGACCTCTAAGGAGACATTTTCTCCAGCATACGCAGTCTTGATTAACTGATACAGATACTGCATGCCAGGTCACTTAGACTGCAAAAGCACACCACCAGGTCTTCTCACTCCTCTGTGTTTGTTGTCCTCTCTCCTCTGCTCTTCAAGAACATGTAACCATTATGGACAGGTCTGTGGAATGTGACTAGGGATATAAGGAGGCTGAAAGAATCCTAGTGTATGGAGGAAGGGCATAAGTGAGAGCAAGCAGAGACAGGAGGGCTCTCTGAGCCTTGTTCTGTGCACACTCTACACACACTGCAGAAGCCTCCGTCTGGCAGCCACAGAGAAGCAATGACTGACACAGCAGCTATGTGACCTTGAGCTACTCCTACTTCTTCACCAGTAAAGTGAAAATACTATACCCACCAACCCGCTGGGCTGTTATGGAGAACAAGGGAGTTTGTGCCCGCTGAGTGCTTAGACAGAAGCCTGGCTCAAAACAGTTAGTTACAAGGGGAGAAGGCTCATCCAGTTGTAGCATGAATACCATCAATCTGGTTTGGCTCGTATTCTTGTTTTATATAGCCTCATTATTGCCTTTTTGCCTTCATCTACAATTCACTTTTTAACTTATTATTGCCTTTAAATGTTATGATAAAGAGTGAAGACAGCAGGAATATAATTTCTTTTTTTAAAGAGTATTTATACACTAACAAATAGGGGTTCCTTGTGGACTATAAGATGGCTCAGTAGGTAAAGACACTGCCCACCAACCATGACAATCTGAGTTCAATCCTTGAGACCCACACAGTAGAAAGAATTAACACTTGTTCTCCAGCATGTTGTCATATGACCATATGCACACTCCTGCACATACAATAAATACATGTAATAAAAACTAAAGGACAAGTTAAAACTCAAAGACATAAAGGTTCATAAGGCAAATTTAACAATTAACAAATGAAATAGCAATATTTGATAACAATATTGCTATTGTATTGTTACAATGCTCTCTTAATTAAAAGTCATACGTGTAAAAAATGTGATTGTTTTTAAGCAAAAGCAATTTAAAAGGTAATTCAAATCACAAGCATTGTTAAACTCTTTCAAACAAGTTTGATGTGACTAGCAGAGAAATTAGCTCTCCAGAAGTCTATACCACTTCAAGGGACATAATAACCAATTTTATTACAAGCGCTATTGGCAACTTCTGAGGTGACAGGGGTTAAGAGATGAGTAATGAGGATGAGGCCCCTACCTACAGTGGATGCAGGCTGAGGCGGACCAGTGGGAGCTCAGCAGAGACTCCCTCAGACCTCAGCGCAGGAGCTAACTCTGGGAAGGATGCTCTTAGCGTCTGGCCTACAGAGGCCCTCCAATCATCTTGGCACAACACTTATCAGACTATTGGAGCTCAGAATCGCTTAAAACTTGACAATGTCAGCAAGTTCTGAATCCTGCAGTGGAATTAATATTTACCTAATTAAAATGTTAAAACTGTATTTATTTTAAAAGAATAGCCAACTTAATGCTAACAGCTAAATATAATAGTTTATGACACACCCATTAGTGAAAGGGGAAATGTTTTGCATTTTTGCAAATCTCTTTAACATTTGGCTTAGAAGACACCTAGATTCTTTTATCTGGTCTCCACATTGGCTTGGTTTTGATAAGGAATCAAGTAAACATTTGAAAACTCTGCTGCCCAATCCTGAAGAAGATGATAAGAAAACTTATAGCACAAAGTTTTCACTGCAGGACCTTGCAGAACCTCAAAAGTCCCCCATGGACCTAAGACAAACCAACATAACCCCCTTTGATTTTCTTCACAGCACTAATCATGGTATCTAGATTTAATGCTTTATTAACCTGCCATATACTGCAAAAGAACTCTACAAAGCCCAGATCCTGTCTGTTATCACTGTTGTAGACTGTCAGCAAAGACACTAACTAATGCCACCTCCCAGGACAGGGTATGTCCCTGATTGTTTGTGGCTAACAGAGTTCTCGCCTGTTTTATCTAAAAATCTTCCACAGCTGGTACTAAGAATTCAGATTGAGAAGGAATTGTCCAGAACAGCTCAGGCTTTGTCCCTGGCCCTCCTGTTACAGAATTTTCTGAAATATTTCAGCTCAGGAAATCAAATGGAGCCCTGCATATACAACCCAGAAGAGAAAGTTTAGGGGTCCCTTAGCTCAAGTAGGAAGTGAGGTATATGCCAGCCAAACTCAACTGGAACCACTTTCTAAGCATTGGGGACCAGGCCTTTACTTCTGTTTATTTTGCCACCCTGTGAGCACTAAATATGCATTACCTGGTGTGTTTGGGCTCAATCTCACTGGCTCGGTTCATTCAGAAGCACGTGACCTGAGCACAGTGCACCCCTCCAGAGACTGGCACCAGTGGATGCTGTTCTCCTGCTCTTTACCCATTTCCACCAGGAGAAGACGTAAGTAAATGAAGTGTCTCTGCAATTCTGTTCCCACTGAAGCCTTTCACACAGACTCTAACCCTTTGCTAGTGGACTTCAAGATTGATTCCTGGCAAACACACACACACACAGACACACAGACACACAGACACACACACACACACACACACACACACACACACGTATGTACACACACATACACAAATACATACATATTCATACACACTCATACACATGTACACAAACACACATACTCACAAATGCACATGTATATAACACACATGCATTCACATCACACAGATACACTTGCACACACACATATATACAAACACACAAATACCCACACTCACACACAAACACAGTTGCGCACATACATATACACTCACACCACACAAATACACACGCACACATACACACACACACACACACACACACACTCTCTCTCTCTCTCTCTCTCTCTCTCTCTCTCTCTCTCTCTCTCTCTCAGACATGCCCTCAGAGGAAGTTGCTAATTCTAGAACATCAGTTTTCCTCAGCTGCCTAAAGAGAAAGTGGTTATTCTGTGAGACTAAAGAATGAATAAGAATATGGTAACATGAAAAAAAAAGACATTTTTCAAATTTGTATTCTACTATAAATAAAACACAAATGAATCAAAATTCAATGTTTTTGTATGTGGCAACTAGCTGGTCCTGGAGACAGTGGTAATTTCCTTTGTCTGTTCTAATCCAAGCACACATCGTAGCAGCACAGCATGGAGAAATGGAGAAGGCTCTCAGCAGAAGCAGCTCACCAGCATGAGGTGTAAAGCATCAGTTTTAATGGAATACTGGGACTTGGAGCTTATGCTTTAAATTAAGCTCTGGGCTTTTGTCATTGTTATTTGGTTTTGTTTTGGTTTGGTTTTTTTTTTATTTATTTATTCTTTGTTTATTCTTTATGTTTGTTGTATTTATTCTTCTCTCATATATTACATCCACAGCTTCCCCACCCTCCACTCCTCCCAGTCCCCCTCAGCTCCCCCCTCCCTGAGATCCACTCTTCCTGTTGCCCTTCAGAAAAGAACAGGCCTCGCCGGGCGGTGGTGGCGCACGCCTTTAATCCCAGCACTTGGGAGGCAGAGGCAGGCGGATTTCTGAGTTCGAGGCCAGCCTGGTCTACAGAGTGAGTTCCAGGACAGCCAGGACTACACAGAGAAACCCTGTCTCGAAAAAAAACAAAAAAAAAAAGAAAAGAAAAGAACAGGCCTCCTAGGAATATCAACCAAACATGGCATAACAAGATACAATAAGGCTAAGCACAAGCACTCATATCAGGGCTGGATGAGGCAACACAGGAGGGGAAAGGGGTCCCAAGAGCAGATGACAGAGTCAGAGACACCCCACTCCCACTGCTTGCTTGGGCTTTGAGGCACTATCTCACTACACATGTAGATAGCCCAGGTTGGCCATGAATTCTCAGCCATCTGCCTGTCTCAGCCTTCGAGGGCTAGAATTCGAAGCATTGTACTACTGTGCCCAGCTGCATAAAGATTTTGAAACGACCAGGTAGAGGGAGTGGCATTTGATTGTGAGAGCCAACTTCATCCAGGATAATATCCTTTTGTGTATCTCCTCCTACCCTAGTGGTAATAATGTTAAGTCAATAATGACACACCTTGAGCCAAGAGAGCTAGGAGCTTTTAGACTGCATATCCTGTTTGAGTTAATTTGGTTTCTGTTCACTAACAATTAAAAAACAAACAAACAAACAAAAAAACATTGTGTTCTTTCTCTGTTACTGAACATATAGATTATAAGAGATGAAGGTAAGTAAAACTTACATCTTTAAAACCTAGGGAACATATCAAAGACATTGACTAAAATGACCTGGTGCTGGATATGGAAGATATTAGCCCCCGAGCTTACCATATCCCCAAAAAGAGCTACCACTGAAACTCATATAAGCTTGTCAGTCTGGCAGCTCAGAGACAACATGAAAACAGACTGTGGTTCCTTTTATAAATTTTCTTAAATGAAAATCTCAGACACAATCAAAACTAGACTTTACACTATAATGGATCCCTAGATACCAGCCACCCATTTTCAGCAATTATGTTAAAACTAATCTTAAATTTGTATTTCAGCAGTACTAAAACCAACTGAGTCTTCTAAACATTGTTATTGTAAGTTAATACCAAACACTGAGCTTCATTCACTTAATGTACTATCATTCACAGAACTACTGCAGAAATGTAATCAATTCTGCTTTCACACTTAACATATTTTCTCTAAACTATGGCACTCTTGTCAGCAATGACATATGTAAGAGCTGTCATTAATTAATCAAAACAATTCCTTATAAATAAAACACTGTGGTTATGAAATGTACCACATTCTTCTTAGCCTATAGTATGTTCTGTCTCTTTAATATCTACATCCAAACAACCAACTAATGTGTTAAAAAAAAAAAGAGAGAGAGAGAGAGAAACTGTAAAGAAAAACTAAGGACACATACAGGCTGCACAGTTCACACCACAGGAATGCTGGAAGACAGGGGCCCAGAAGAAGCACACCATCCTCTGGACAGGCCAGCGTGCCACACACTATCTCCAACCAATGCCTCGCTCAGGAACTGGTAACATTCTTAGACAAGGTCCAGTCCTCAACGAAGGCCCAGTGTCAACTCATTATTTCTACTTTTTTGCCAGTTTTAGACAGCATACACTTAAAAGCTTAATTTTAGAATGAACGTGGGACCAGCCAGAAAGAATCACCAGCCGCATGGAAAAGTGATAATTAATGCTACTTCATTTAGTCCAATGAAATCTTCAACTTACCATTTCACTTGAAAATATCTCCTACTGAATTCTAAACTTAGGGGTTAAATACAAATACATCAATGAAAATCAATTTTAATGGGAAAAAAGTTACTATAAGACAGTATTAAAATTAACATTACAACATAAAAGCAAGATAATTCTCAAAAATGACCTTCCTACATTGATTTCTAGAATTTCAAGCTTTAACTCAGCAATTTCTCTTGTCAAAGAGAGCAGCGCAGCTGGGACAACCCCTAATATGAAAGGTTTAAAAAGCACTTCTGCCTCTAACAACAGAAATCGGCATGAAATGTCTGAGTCAAGTAAGTCAGAAATACTACTGAGAGAAAAAAATGAACATATATGCTCAAATAAGATTAGAAGAGATGGAGCTGGAGAGAAGGCTCAGCAGTTAAGAGCACTGGCCTCTCTTCCAGAGGACCTGAGTTCAATTCCCAGCACAGCACCCACATGGCAGGCAACTCACTGTCTGTTATTCCAGTTCCAGAGGATCCAACACCCTCACACAGACATACATGTAGGCAAAACACCAGTTCACATAAAATAAAAATAAATTATTCAAAGAAAGAGATTGGGAGAAACAATTATATTTGACTTCCAGCCAAAGACAAGAGCTTTAAACAAATTAAGGACAATTTAAATGAATTGCCTTTATAGTTGGAACATGCCCCATTTTCTAGATTATCTCAGAGTTTAGAACAAGATTCAGAAACCTTGTTATATTTTAAGATTTAATATAAATATCAACATATAGTACTCACCTCTTACTTTAGCCTAAAGTCAATTAACACAGAAAACAACCACCTAAGCTCACTGTGACTTATGAAATGAGAAGCTTTTTACTGCACATGATGAGAAGCTGTCTTCAGAGACACTTCACTACACGCCATGAATACAGCTGGTCCACCACCTATTCTCAGCCAGTCATTAGTGAGGACTGAAAACATGGGCTTCTGATCACTAGCAACCTGCAAGACAATCCTCTAATGACACTGGGCTCCAGGATCACAAGGAGAAGCACTAGAGGTCTGCAGTGTCTCAGGTATGTGAACCAGAGTACTTAGTAGGTGAGATAGAATTTGTACATTTTTCCCTTATGGCAGCAATTCTCAATCTGTGTGGGTCATGAGCTCTTTGGGTGTCACATATCAGATGCTTATATTATGCTTTTAGCTTAGCAAAAGTACAGTTAGGAAGTAGCAACGAAATAATTTTATGGTTGGGGATCATCACAGCATGAGGAACTGTATTAAAGGGTCGAAGCATTAGGAAGGTCAAGAACCATCACCTTGGAGTGTCTTCAACTTGTAGTGAGTGTGTCTAGGGGTACAACCTGATAAGGTGATGAACCTCTATAGTGTTGAAGAAGCAATGAGGAAACTCAGTGTAAGAAAACATTAGCAACAATCAATATCAGACAAAAGAGTAGCCAGCATGCAAACAACTCTGTACCACTTACTCAGTAACAATACAAACCCAAATAACATCATTACTCATCAGACAAGTTCAAATAATAAAACAACAAAACACCACTACTTGATAAAATAGAAGTGTAGCGAGAATGTGGGGCAACCATAAGTAGAGCTGTACAATTATACCTACTAGCACTCAGGTCCCTGCTCGTAGTCCTAAATGTTTAGCAAACGGAAATGAAACCCACCACAATGGCAGTGGAAGCCAATTTCTAAGAATATACCTAGGTGGAGAAAAAAAAGTCATCACACAAACAATGCTCCCACAGCACACTGTAACCTACAGTCAACTCCCTTTGCATTGTTTCTAGGGCACACACTGACAAGACCAGATATTCTGAAAAGAGTGTCTTAAATGGTACATATTTGATATTCTGGAAGTTATATTCCAAGTAAGAATTTTGCCCTGATACATACCCCCCAAAAAAGGGAAGAGCTTAATTGTGAATTACAATTTTCAAAGGAAGGCATCAACAGTCTTTTAGATCCAAGCCCATCATTTTATGATCAGTAGAAAGCTCTTTTGCAGGCTGAAGGCCTTTTAACTCTTAACCTTAAGTCTTCAATAACTTTTTTTTTTTTTTTTTTTTTGGTTTTTTTTCGAGACAGGGTTTCTCTGTGTAGTTCTGGCTGTCCTGGAACTCACTCTGTAGACCAGGCTGGCCTCGAACTCAGAAATCCGCCTGCCTCTGCCTCCCAAGTGGTGGGATTATAGGCGTGCGCCACCACGCCTATAACTTTTAATGTTACGACGACGACAATGACGATGGAATAAGTAGGACAGATAAAGAGGAAGCAAAGACTGAAGAAAACCAAGGCTCTTCAGTTTATCAATGAGAAGTTAAAACGGGAACAATTTTAACATAAAGTAGAGAATAGTATTCCAGGTAAGAATGTTTTTATTTTTAATATTCTTTAGTATTCTAAGAAATCTGACAGAAAATATCCACCTCATTAAAAAGATACAAAAACCTCTTCAGAAAAGTTAACCATGAGCAGTGCCTTTAAGCTAGAAAAGGCAGGAAGAGGCTCACTGCAGTGAGGAAAGCGTGGGAAGCATGTGACAGAGGAGAGGCGGCCTCCCTGCCTGCATAGTCAGGGTCAGTAGAGGAGCAGCATTGTTGGAAAAAGGAAGTGAAGGAGATAGGATGAATGAAACAACTCAGAGGGACAGGAGAGAGAGGTGGGCCCTGCTACACTCTCCTTTCTAATACCCAAGGAGTAGAATAGCCAAGTAGACGGTACTGTTTTACCTTGATTCAATGAAAATTTGATGTCTCGCAACGATTTTTTTCCTGAATTAAGATCTCTTACCTATTCTTCACAGCATGCTCTGAAGCCCTGCGGAGTGGGACTTACACCTCCAATGGACATATCCTCCAATGCCTCAGGCAAAAATGCCAAACAAGTATCTGGAATGACTAAATACTTGAACAGCCACACTGGCCATTATTAACTTTCCTGGGTGTCAAGCATTCATGTCTACCTGGAGTTACCAACCTCTAAAAAGACCATGGCATGTATTGTAGGTCTGGGCAGGCCACTCATCTCTGTTGTTCCAAGACAAAAGTAGCCACAGACAAATACATAAATAAATGGGATGGGCATGGCTGGGTTTTAACAAAACCTTATTTACAAAAAGCAGGATGCTTTTGTTCCACAGACAACAGTTTTCCAACACTTTATTAACAAATGTAAATATAAAAGACTACACTCTATGAAAACCCAGGAGCAACAAGTGTTCTAAACCACTAACCCATCTCTCCAGCTCTCAAATCACTTCTTATTGCAAAATTTTCATGAAAATTAAAAAAATAGACAAAAAAGGGAGTATACATAGGACAACTCAGGTACACAACATCATACCTAACAATCTATACCTTTACATACATCCACCTGACTCTTCTAAGCAGGTGTTACCCTGTGGCATTGTTTTTAATCCAGAAGGAAAGTTAATTACAATAGATAATTTTAGACTCTAATTCTACAGTCTACAGAACTGCTCCGATTGAAATTTAGAGAGGTTTCAGTTCTATCTAGAAAGTGATAAATATACTTATAAATAATGCTCCATAGAACAAAGTACAAGGTATGAAATGGGGTGGGGTCTAATATATTAGAATAAGAGAGATAATTGAAGCTGGCAGAGGTGGCACACACCTTCAATCCAAGCACTTTGGAGGCAGAGGCAGGCAGATCTCTGTGAGTTCAAGGCCAGCTTGGTCTACAGAATGAGTGCCAAGACAGCCAGAACTACACAAAGAAACACTGTCTAAAAAAAAAGGAAGAAAAGAAAAGATAATTTAATATCTGACATAATTCATCCAATAACCACAAAAGTTCTAATGATCAAAATCGTATTTTAGTTCTTAAAAACTTAGGTTTCAGTGTCACCTTGAGCATAATTATATCTAAAAATTTTATTTATATATAATAATTATAAAAATAATTATATATAATTAGTTTGATACCAATATAGGTTAATCTGCCTAACTAGGATAGTGCCATGAGGACAACACTTAGACCATTTAAAAGTGCTTTCCCAAAATAAAACCAATAGGATCTGATCATGTCACTGTTTGGAATAAAAATGGGAAAAAAAGTAAATCTTACTTCGGGCCTCATTTCCTATACGCATGGTATAAAAGTAAATAAAGGTAGCAAGGCAACAAACAACCTGGCCCATTTACATAAATTTTATTTTATTTTTTTAATTGCATGTATGCATGTGTGTCTGTGTGGAGTTTGGGCACATGAGTGCAAATACCCACAGAAGCCAGAAGTAGAAGTCATGTCTGAAGAACTGGAATGCTGCTAGTTACCATATTTGGGTCTTCTGCAACAGCAGTGTATGCTCTTAACCACCAAGCCTTCTCTCCAGCCCCACATTTACAATTTAAAGCCAGATCAAATAATTTAACAAATAGTTCAGAATGGCAACTTTAATTCCTCTCCATTCATTTAATTACTTATAACAAAAACATTCACTTTTAACAATCATCAAAAAGTCAGATCAATTAGAATTCTATAATTCGGTTGTTCTAACATGAACAACTCATGTCTTGATACTGCTTTCCGGAACATCATTTCTGACTTGTTTCAGACTTACCAAACACTTTGCAAACTCTTTGTTTTCTGACAGGAATCCATAACCTGGGTGTACCTTGGGAATGAAAACAAAAGATTCTTTTAGCTTTGTTACATTGTAAATCTGTCTAAGCCACAAGGTATCCATGTTGAAGTGTGTTAAAGATGACTTCCTCACTGACTAGCTCATTTTGCTTTTCTGAATAGAGAGAATCAAATTCCTCCTTTGCTCTGTCAGAGGCCACAGTGGCATCTATGGGATAGATACTTTTGATATCGAGTACTTGTCATAGAAATTCACCTGACTTTTCCTGAGGCTGGCCAATAAATATAAAGAACTTCCCAAGGGCTAGTGGGCCAAAGAGCTGCAATCTACAAACCTTTGGCAAAACAAATGAAAACCTCAGAAGCAGCTGCTCTCAAGCCACTCTGTCAGGGTATGGCGGTGCATGCCTTCAATCCTAGCACTTGACAAACAGGCCCCTGGCAGATTGCTGTGAATTTGAGGCAAGCCTGGTCTACATAGCAATTTCCAGGCCAACCAGGGCTATGTAGAGAGAGACCATGCCTAAATAAATAAATAAATAAATAAATAAAGCCCAGCTCTAAATCCCACCGTACATCTTACTCCCAATTAAAAAGGGGTGTTCAAAAGTTCCCCAGAGCCTGTCAAACTGCACCCAAATGGACATTTGGTTTAAATTTGTACTTTGTAGCATTTTTTTTTCCTTCTAGTAACTATCCCTTCTCTCCTCATTCCACATTTGGCCATCTGCAATTAGTCTATGCTATCTTCCCCATAAACCATAGTGTGCAGTCTAACCTGTATCCTAAGCAAGTCAGTTTTCTCTCTACCACACAGCCAGCCAGTCATAAGCCATGCCAACATCAGTCAGTGTTGGCACAATCTGAGGTAAATTACTTCTGCTAAAAGGAGAGCCAGGTCCCTGAAGGAGACAGAGTCAGAACCTGAAACAGCTACAAATCGGTTGTTTGAACCCAACCCAAGTGTCATGGACATGGGACAGAATAATTTAACAACTGAACAATAAGAAAAGACTCATTTCACCCTTTCATCCAAATAGAAATTTCCACTGGAAACTTCTGACAATCGAGGGTTAAAATACTACAAGTTTCTTTCTGTTAAGTGCTAATACGCTGTAATGATACATATATGGAATCACAGAATAGGGGTTTTGTTTAAACACTTCTTTCTAAAGAAATAGGCAGAGCAGTAAGGCATTTCTGGCCAGTGCCAGACAGTGCTGCCTTTAACATTAAGTGGAAAGTTAGCTCTCTGATTAAAACCAACAAGCAAAAATTACAATACTTGATGTCAGAAACTAGTTTTTCCCTTGGATTTGACACCATCCAACCCAAATTAGAGGTGGAGAAAGAATTTATCAATCTAAGTTATTAACATTTTGCTGACACTAACAAACTGAGATAATTAGCAAATAGACATTTATTTCTAGCAATGAAACTGAGTGTGCTGAGCAATTTTTAAATGACTAAATTGGAATTTAAACAGTCTTTTCAGAACCTGCTTATAATACAGAAGTTTCATGGCTCTGTTGTTGTTTTTTTGTTGTTGTTGTTGTTTGTTGTTGTTGTATTAATGTTCTTATTACACTGAAAGGGTTAATACTTAAAACTAATTGGGATTTCTTTCTTCCTGGCAAATGTGGAACTGAACTGAAGCTGCTCCCTGGTGTGAGAGCTGAACCCAGCAGCCACCTGCAGCAGCAGCCACCAACACTGCCAGATGCTACAAAGCCTTTGATTTCCAGTAGCGAATCCGACCACATTTAACTCATGTGACATAAACTAACTGCAACAGCGTTTTCAATCATTCTCCCTTATTTTTTTCTAATACAAACTCTAGCTTTCTGCTCACTGCATATGAAACAGCTGCAGTAGATAGGTTCATTCAGACTCACAGCTTGGGCCCTGGTTTTCTTAATGGCTTCCATGATGGCATCCATGTTGAGGTAGCTTTTACTGGTGGGAGCTGGGCCAACACAGACAGCCTCATCCGCCATTTTCACATGAACCTACAGAGAAAAATCCCTGTATTAACAGATTCTCTATAAAAAGAATTACAATCACCCATCAGCAGATACAAAACTGCAAATCTGATTGTTTCACAGTAACCCAGAGAATCAAATTTCTCTTCAAATATGCACTAAAAACAACAATGTAACAAAAAAAGTTCTGGGTCGGCATCACCCATGACTTCATTTATTATGCATGCCTAACCAAACAATTTCTGCAACACACCTGTATCCCCTCTCCAGTTCATCCATGCATAAATATGATACCAAAAAGTACTTCACTATATGGAACCAGACTGGCCCAATATTTTAATAACAGGCACATTCACGCCCAGTTCTGAGCAAGCTCCCCAGGAAGTGGGGATAATTAGAGGGACTGAATGGATGGATGCAATGAGTCCCTGCACAGCATCAGGTCGGCACCAGACTCAAATTAAAGCCCAGGACTAAAGAGTTCAATATCATAACACATGAACCAGAAAATTCTGAGAAACATTTAAATACTCTCACATTAGAGCCTTGTCCATTTTACACTTCATCTTTGAAAAATAAGGGAAGAAGATGTGTGTAGTAAGTGTTCAATCTATTTAAATTCATCAAATTCAGGCATGTGCTGTCTATTTTTTAAGACAACTCACTCAACAGTGTTTTACTCTATCAGTTTTTGCTTAAAAGACTAGGTAGGCATTCAATATTGAAAAGAATAAACTGTTTAATTTCAAAAGGAATCCACCCGTTTTAATATAGTCACAGTGGGCTTTTGAACTGGTATCTCCTAATGATTTATAGCTTAAAAAACTCACAGTCAGACTAATTATTTTGAAAGACAGATACATAAAACTGGGCATAAACATATACCTGAAGATTTATGATCCACTTCTCCACTGAGGGAGGAAATCTACAGTAGAAAACATTTCAGTGTTTCTAAGTTATAACCTTCAGTTTTGAACTAATCTTTTAAAACCACATTTTGAAATAAGATCTGAAGATTAACAAAGTAGCCTTTTGGAAAATATCTGAATTCCTTTTATTAATTAATGAAAATTCTCCAATTAAGTAATAAAGTCATTGCATATAAAAGGTAAATGATAACCTAGTAAAGAAATTACACATCAATATTTTAATATAAGACACTCAGATACTTATACACCTTTAATAGAGCAAACTCCAAGCCTTGTTTACAGGCTTTTAAACAGTCCATCTTTCTAAGCAGGCTCTCCCTTTCTTAGCTTTGCCTGGCTTATTCCCAGCTCCATGTTTCTCTCAGACACCTCAGACTCTGCTATTACCAACTTTGTTGTTATTATTAAAGCTGTGGGTTTTGAAAAACTTGAAAACCTAATGATCCTTGTGAAAGAGTGCATGCTCCAGGTAAGCACAGCTGTGAACGGCAAAGACACACTTACTTTATATAATTAATTTCTCTTGTGATGTGCTGAATTTTTCCTGGGTACTTCACATTTGGATGACCTTCCTTTAATCTGAACTCTCACAAATGTTGGCAATGAATCACATTCTACCTAAGAATTTCATTTTAATATCTTTACCATCTATGTTATTATGACGTGCGCATTTCCTTCACAAATCCTAATGACATAAGAGAAAGACCATGTCTTAAAAGCAGCCTTATTTATAATAGCCAGAAGCTGGAAAGAACCCAGATGTCCTTCAGTGGAGGAATGGATACAGAAAATGTGGTATATTTACACAATGGAATACTACTCAGCAATTAAAAACAATGAATTCATGAAATTCTTAGGCAAATGGTTGGAACTGGAAAATATCATACTAAGTGAGGTAACTCATTCACAAAAGAACATACATGGAATGCAGTCACTGATAAGTGGATATTAGCCCAGAAGCTCTGAATACCCAAGACACAACCCACATATCAAATCATTCTCAAGAAGATGAAAGGAGAGGGCCCTGGTCCTGGAAAGGCTTGATCCAGCATTGTAGGGGATGGCCAGGACAGAGAAGGGGGAGGGGGTTGATTGGGGAACTGGCAGAGGAAAGAGGGCTTATGGGACTAAGGGGGAGGAGGGAACTGGGAAAGGGAAAATCATTTGGAATGTAAACAAAGAATATAGAAAATAATAAAAAAGAAGAAAGAAAAAGAAAAAATTATTTTTAAAATCACCAAACAATGCTATGTGCTAAAAGATTCAGGATAGGAGTTTATTTAATAACTTATACTATTAAATGATAAAACTGTTTTACTTAGAGCCACAGCAGAAAGTTGTTGTCTTTGAAAACAAAGTCTAGCTATACCCAAAGAACACCTTCTCAGCCAATGGATCTGGTAAGTACACGTGTATGGTGGGGGGAAAATTAAAAAGATATACATATGCACAAAATCTCTACAATGAGCATACACAGAAAGGGGGAAAGGAAGACTCTCATGGCTCTGGAACTCTAGATTCCAGTCTTGTCTTCTAACTTCCATGATGCCTCATGCCTAACTTTTCTCTTGTACTTTAGCTACTACTGTGCTTCCTGCTTTCCTGCATTTTCACAAACCCAATGTAAACATACCGAGGACAAGCTCAGAGTCTAACATGTTGCCACTGATGACCCATACTGACCTAATAAACACTCTGATACCTTATATGTCCCAAGAAGGTCAAAACTGCAATGGACTTGACAGAGGAGGGCTGCACACATACTTTCTAAAGGGCTACTTCTCTTTCTCAGATATAAAGTTCACACAGAAGGATAGGTTATATATATCTCAACAAACTGATAGTCTAGCCTAGGGTCAGAACTGATGGGCAAAGTCCCTTGGGGCTGGGGTGGGGAGCATCTTGAAGCCCCTTCACCTTATTTACCACAGAGACAGTAACAAAGTGAAGTGAAAAGGCTAGTTTTTAAAACTTCTGAAACTGGGCCAGGCATGACAAAACATGCCCTTAATCACAACACTTAAGAGTCAGAGAAAGGGGGCGGCTGGGTTCAGGTGCGTGGACAGAGACTTGGCCTAGCAACGAATACCCGGTGGAGCCCTTGCTGGCCCCCAGAGCCAGGAAAGGTCAGCAGGAGCTCTGAGCACCTGCAGTTCAGAGACTGTCCCTGATCCCTGGGGACCGGCTAGCAGGCTTGCAGCCAGCCGCCATCTTCCCTCAGGTCACTGTGGACTGCCTGCTGGCGGCTGGGTTCAGGTGCTTGGACAGAAACTTAGTCTGGCAAAGAACACCTGGTCAGGCTCTTGCTCGCGCCCAGAGCCAAAGGAGGTTGGAGATAGGTCCGTGCACCAACAGTTTGGCAGTGCACACAGAGCCAGATCAGCTTGGCAAGCGGTCTCTGCGCCAACCCAAGGGGGCACCAACCTGCTAGTGGGTCAGTACCTGGAGTACAGCCAGAGGCTGACATTGTGCCTCAGGACACCACAGACAGCTAACATGACAGAGCCCTGGGGACTGAGAGTACTACCATCTAGGTTCCAGCAGCCCAACCAGGGAACTTCCAGTCCTGTAGGGAACCCAGTGGTTAGACAGAGCCCTGAGACCCGCCACCATTTTGCAGCTGGTGGCCTGAACAGGTCACCATAGAGAACCAACAGAGGAACCCAGGACACCTTAAAGATCTAACAGACTAGCCCAGATCGGTGGAGGAAAAAAAAAAAATCTGATTCTTAAGAGCTAGCAACTAGGCAGGCCAGGAGGAGACAGCGGGAGGCCAATTGCAGGTCCAGCAACGAGCCTCGGGAAGGCTTAGATCTAGCACAGCAGAGCTGAGGAGGTAACTGAGAGCCCAGTAACTCAAATCTCCCAGTCTCCACCTCGGGAGCTCGGACGCCCTCCACTACAGCAGCACCAAACACCAGGCTCACAGGAGCCTCAAACACCAACCATTAAGAACAAGACCAACTAATTCCAGAGATAAACAGATGGCAAAAAGCAAACGTAGAAACATTACAAAAAAAATCAAGGCAATATGTCAGTATCTGAACCCAATTCGCCAACCACAGCAAGTCCAGGATACCCCAGCACACCAGAAAAACAAGAGTTGGATATAAAAGCACTGGTCATGATGCTGCTAGAGGAACACAAAATAAGACATAAACAAATCTCTTCAAGAAATGCAGGGGAACATCAATAGGGTAGAAGCTCTTACAATGTAAACACAAAAATCACGTAAAAAACTCCAGGAGAATATGGGCCAACAGAGAGAAACCAATAAAGAGGAAATAAGAAAATCAGTTAAAGAAATGCAGGAGAACTTGAAACAACAGGCAGAGGTCAAGAAAGAGGAAACACAAAAATCTCTTAAAGAATTACAAGAAAACACAAACAAACAAATGAAGGAACTGAGCAAAACCATCCAAGATCTGAACACAGAGGTAGAAACAACTAAGAAATCACAAAAGGAGGCAACTTTGGAGATAGAAAACCTTGGGAAGAAATCAGGGGTCTTAGATGCAAACATCAACAACAGGATACAAGAGATAGAGATAAGAATCTCAGATGCTGAAGATAACATAGTAACCATTGACTCCACAGTCAAAGAAAACACAAAATCCAAAAGGCTTGTAACCCAAAACATCCAGGAAATCCAAGACACAATGAGAAGACCAAACCTAAGGATTATAGGGATAGATGAGAGTGAAGATCTACAACTTAAAAGGCCAGCAAATATCTTTAACAAAATTATGGAAGAAAACTTCCCTAACTTAAAGAGAGAGATGCCCATGAATATACAAGAAGCCTATAGAACTCCAAACAGACTGGACCAGAACAGAAATACCTCCTGTCACATATTAATCAAAACCCCAAATGTAATAAACAAAGAAAGAATATTAAAGGCAGTAAGAGAAAAAGGCCAAGTAACATATAAAGGAAGACCTATCAGAATCACACCAGATTTCTCTCCAGAAACCATGAAAGCTAGAAGATCCTGGGCGGATCTCATGCAGACCCTAAGAGAATACAAATGCCAGCCAAGATTACTATACCCAGCAAAACTCTCAATCAACATAGATGGAGAAATCAAAATATTCCATGACAGGACCAAATTTACAGAATGTCTTTCCACTAACCCAGCTCTACAAAGGATAATAGGAGGAAATCTCCAAGACAAGGAGGGAAACTGCACCCAAGAAAAAGCAAGATAGTAACCTACTTCCATCAAACTCAAAGGAAGAAAACTACTCAAAAACAAAAATAACATCAAAAATGACAGGAACAAATAATCACTATTCCTTAATATCTCTTAACATCAATGGACTCAATTCCCCAATAAAAAGACATAGACTAACAGACTGGATACGGAAACAGAACCCTACATTTTGCTGCATACAGGAAACACACCTCAGAGTTAAAGACAAACACTACCTTAGAGTAAAAGGCTAGAGGACAATCTTGCAAGTAAATGGTCGCAGGAAGCAAGCTGGAATAGCCATTTTAATATCAGATAAAATTGACTTTCAACCCAAAGTCATCAAAAGAGAAACAGAAGGTCACTTCTTGCTAGTCAAAGGAAGAATCCACCAAGAAGAACTCACAATTCTAAACATCTACGCTCCAAATACAAGGGCACCCTCATTTGTAAAAGAAACATTACTAAAGCTCAAAGCACACATTGCACCTAACACAATAATTGTGGGGGACCTCAACACTCCACTATCGTCAATGGACCAATCAGGAAAACAGAAACTAAACAGAGACACAGGGAAACTCATTGAAACGTTGGACCAATTGGATTTAACAGATATATAGAACATTTCATCCTAAAGCAAAAGACTATAACTTTTTTTCAGCGCCTCATGGTACCTTCTCCAAAATCGACCATATAATTGGTCACAAGACAGACCTCAACAAATATAAAAAGATCGAACTAATCCCATGTCTCTTATCAGATCACCATGGAGTAAGAGTGTTCTTCAATAGCAACAAAAACAACAGAAAATCCTCATACACATGGAGGCTGAACAATATTCTACTCAATGATATCTTAGTCAAGGAAGAAATAAAGAAAGAAATAATCAAAGACTTTTTATAATTTAATGAAAATGAAGGTACAACATACCCAAATCTATGGGACACAATGAAAGCAGTGCTAAGAGGAAAATTCGAAGCCCTGAGTGTCTCCAAAAAGAAACAGGAGAGAGCATACACTAGCAACTTAATGGCGCACCTGAAAGCCCTAGAAAAAAAGAAGCTATTTCACCCAGGAGGAATAGAAGACAGGAAATCATCAAACTCAGGGCTGAAATCAATCAAGTTGAAACAAAGGGAACCATACAAAGAATCAACAAAACCAGGAGCTGGTTCTTTGAGAAAATCAACAAGATAGATAAACCCCTAGCCAGACTTACCAAAGGGCACAGAGACAGTAATCAAATTAACAAAATTAGAAATGAAAAGGGGGATATAACAACAGAAACTGAGGAAATTCAAAAAATCATCAGATCCTACTACAAAAACCTATACTCAACACAACTGGAGAATCTGGAGGAAATGGACAATTTCCTAGACAGTTACCAAATACCAAAATTAAACCAGGATCAAATAGATCGTCTAAACAGACCCATAACCCCCAAAGAAATAGAATGGGTCATAGTCTTCCAACCAAAAAAAGCACAGGACCAGATGGTTTTAGTGCAGAATTCTATCAGACCTTCAAAGAAGTCCTGATACCGATACTCTTCAAACTATTCCACAAAATAGAAACAGAAGGAACACTACCCAACTCATTCTATGAAGCCACAATTACCCTGATACCAAAACCACAGAAAGATCCAACAAAGAAAGAGAACTACAGGCCAATCTCCCTTATGAATATTGATGCAAAAATACTAAATAAAATATTTGCCAACCGAATCCAAGAACACATCAAAACAATCATTCACCATGATCAAGTTGGCTTCATCCCAGGGATGCAGGGATGGTTCAATATATGGAAATCCATCAACATAATCCACAACATAAACAAACTCAAAGAAAAAAACCACATGGTCATCTCATTGGATGCTGAAAAAGCGTTTGACAAAGTTCAGCATCCTTTCATGCTTAAAGTCTTGGAAAGAACAGGAATTCAAGGCCCATATCTAAACATAGTAAAAGCAATTTATAGCAGACTGATAGCCAACATCAAAGTAAATGGAGAGAACCTTGAAGCAATCCCACTGAAATCAGGGACTAGACAAGGCTGCCCCCTCTCACCATATTTCTTCAATATAGTACTTGAGGAACTAGCTAGAGCAATTTGACAACATAAGAAAGTCAAAGGGATACAAATTGGAAAGGAAGAAGTCAAACTATCACTATTCACAGATGATAATGATAGTATACTTAAGTGACCCAAAAAACTCCACCAGAGAACTCCTACAGCTGATAAACAACTTCAGCAAAGTGGCTGGTTATAAAGTCAACTCAAGCAAATCAGTAGCCTTCCTATACGCAAAGGATAAGCAGGCCGAGAAAGAAATTAGGGAAATGACACCCTTCACAATAACCACAAACAATATAAAGTATCTTGGTGTGACTCTAACAAACAAGTGAAAGATTTATATGACAAAAACTTCAGGTCTCTGAAGAAGAAAATTGAAGACCTCAGAAAATGGAAAAATCTTCCATGCTCATGGGTTGGCAGGATTAATATAGTTAAAATGGCAATCTAGCCAAAAGCAATATACAGATTCAATGCAATCCCCATCAAAATCCCAACTCAGTTCTTCATAGAGTTAGAAAGAGCAATTCTCAAATTCATCTGGAAAAACAAAAAAACCCCGGATAGCTAAAACTATTCTCAACAGCAAAAGAACTTCTGGGGGAATCAATATCCCGGACTTCAAGCAATACTACAGAGCAGTAGTGTTAAAAACTGCATAGTATTGGTACAGTGACAGGGAAGTGGATCAATGGATTAGGATTGAAGACCCAGAATTGAACCCACACATATATGGCCAATTGATATTCGACAAAGGAGCTGAAAACATCCAGTGGAAAAAAGATAGCCTTTTCAACAAACGGTGCTGGCTCAACTGGAGGTCAACATGCAGAAGAATGAGAATTGATCCACTCTTATCTCCTTGCACTAAGCTCAACTCCAAGTGGATCAAGGACCTCCACATAAAACCAGACACACTAAAACTAATAGAAAAGAAACTGGGGAAGACCCTTGAGGACATTGGCTCAGGGGGAAAATTCCTGAACAGAACACCAATTGCTTATGCTCTAAGAGCAAGAATAGACGAATGGAACCTCATAAAATTACAAAGTTTCTGTAAGACAAAAGACACTGTCAAAAGGATAAATCGGCAACCAACAAATTGGGAAAAGATCTTCACCAACCCCACATCCGACAGAGGGCTAATATTCAATGTATACAAAGAACTCAAGAGGTTAGACCCCAGAAAACCAAACAACCCTATCCAAAAATGGGGTACAGAGCTAAACAGAGACTTTTCACCTGAAGAAATTCGGATGGCTGAGCAACACCTTAAAAAATGTTCAACATCATTAGTCATTAGGGAAATGCAAATCAAAACAACCCTGAGATTTCACCTCACACCAGTCAGAATGGCTAAGATTAAAAACTCAGGAGCTGGGCGTGGTGGCGCAAGCCTGTAATCCCAGCACTTGGGAGACAGAGGCAGGCGGATTTCTGAGTTCAAGGCCAGCCTGGTCTACAGAGTGAGTTCCAGGACAGCCAGGACCACACAGAGAAACCCTGTCTCGAAAAACCACAAAAGTCGGGCGGTGGTGGCGCATGCCTGTAATCCCAGCACTTGGGAGGCAGAGGCAGGTGGATTTCTGAGTTTGAGGCCAGCCTGGTCTACAGAGTGAGTTCCAGGACAGCCAGGGCTACACAGAGAAACCCTGTCTCAAAAAACCAAAAAAACAAAACAAAACAAAACAAAACAAAACTCAGAAGACATCAGGTGTTGGTGAGGATGTGGAGAAAGAGGAACACTCCTCCACTGCTGGTGGGAATGCAAGCTGGTACAACCACTCTGGAAATCAGTATCGCGGTTCCTCGGAAAACTGGACGTGATACTTCCGGAGGACCCAGCCATACCACTCCTGGGAATATACCTAGAAGATTCACCAGCATGCAATAAGGATACATGCTCCACTATGTTCATAGCAGCCTTATATATAATAGCCAGAAGCTGGAAAGAACCCAGATGTCCCTCAACAGAGGAATGGATACAAAAAATGTGGTATATATACACAATGGAGTACTATTCAGCCATTAGAAACAATGAATTCATGAAATTCTTAGAGAAATGGATGGAGCTGGAGATCGTCATACTAAGTGAGGTGACCCAGTCTAAAAGAATACCCATGGTATGCATTCACTGATAAGTGGATATTAGCCTAGAATCTTGGAACACCAAAGACATAAATCACATACCAAGTGATGTCTGACAAGAAGAAAGGAGTGGACACTGGTGCTAGAATGGACCAAAGCATCATTGTGGGGGAGTACAAGAACAGGGGGGTGGGAGGGGGTGGATGAGGGAGCAGGGGGAGGGAAAAGGGCATGTGGGACCTTTGGGGATGGGGAACCAGAAAAAGGGAAATGAATTGTAAATATAGAATATATCCCCCCCCCAAAAAAAAAAAAGAACCAGAAAGGTAAAGAAAGGAAAATCAACCACAGAATGTTACTTTGAAGCATTAAAAAGTTACTTTCAAGCAGTCAGATAAACTCCTATTTCTAAAGAGACAATTTGGTTTCTACACTTGCTTTGGTTACATTTTATTAGAGTGACATATTTAGTTCCGGATTGTTTTGAAGGATAGAATTAAGGACTTTGCTACTGTTCAAAGTGTAAATCTGTCTCAAAAATGACAAGAACAAAAAAGTTGCAAAACTTCAGGCCCATTTTTTTGTGTGTATACGGAATGTTTTTCTTGCATGTACATTTATATACTATATGCATGCAGAGTCAACAGAAACCAGAAGAGTGGGTCAGATTCCCTGGAACTGAAATTACAGATGGTTGAGGGTCACCATGTAGGTGCTGGGACTCAAACCTCAACTTCTGGAAGAACAACCAGCTTGTGACCACTGAGCCATCTCCCGAATCCCCTGACCCATTTTCTATGTCCCGTTTTTTTAAGTCACAAAAGGTAAGTGATGGACAGAATATGGGTAGGATGTAGCTGATAGAATTTCCCGGTATCATGGCAGATCCACAAGGATTCTCCACTGGAGGAATCAGATTTTAATAAAGCTTACAAGATTAGGTTTTAGTTGTTGTGCCCAGAGATTGAGTTAACATTCTTTGTGTAGGGGGGGGGGGTGGAGAATAGATAAGTGATATGGATCACTCGGGATTCTACATTGGTTTGTTTACCTCTGTGTTTTAGTTTTTTAAAGAGGTCTTGCTGGAATGTAGGGGTGCATTGCTGTTGATCTAGGACACACATACACACTCACACCAAAAAAAAAACAAAAAAACAAAAAAGACTAGAGGTGTAGTACTACAAGTTTTTGTAGACATCAGGGAAAAGAGTATAGACAGAACAAGAGCAGCAGACACTAAGTTCCCAAGCAAAACCTTAGCAAAAGGCATGTCTGTGGAGCTGGTGGGTATACAAGGGATAGCAAAAAGAATTCTGAGATACAGAAAAGAAATAACAGAGATGTACAAGGAACAATGGGGTTATGGTGGGAGCTGGTAACCAGATGCAAACATTGGAAGAAGCAGGTGATGCTTGAGGTAGGGTTTGGATTTGTTTTCTTTTGTGAATTTAGGGAAATGTGAAAAAACTGTAAATAAGGAACTAAGAACAGCTATTGGACATGGTTCCTAATTTGCAGGTATTAATAAACTACAGAAGCCTCCCTGAAAGTGCTATTTTGTGCACATATGTGTGCTTCTATTAAAAAAAAGAAAAAGAAAAAGAAAAAGAAAATGCCTGAATATGTAAATATTACAAATTAAAAAACCTAGAGCTTATGTCAATTACATTCTACTAAGAGGAACATCAACACAGCAAATACAACGAGCACTTTAATTTCAATCTAATAGAGAAAATAAATCTTCAATTTAAAATTTTATCTATTAGTGGGGTTATTTGTTGCTCCATTTCTGAGACAAGGAGTGTGTGTGTGTGTGTGTGTGTGTGTGTGTGTGTGTGTAAGTCAGGGTTTCTCTGTATAACAGCCCTGGAACTCACTTTGTAGAACATGGCCTCCAACACAAAGAGGTTCACTGGCCTCTGTCTCCCTGAGTGTTGTGATGAAAGATGTTATCACATCTGGAAGTTTATTACTTCCTTTTTTCTTTATTTTCTTTTTATTTATTATTTTCTTTATTTCCATATTAAATGTTATCCCCTTTCCTTGTTTTCCCTCTAATGACCTCCTGTACTATCCCACCTCCCCCTGCTCACTAACCCACCTGCTCCCGCTTCCCTGTCCTCGCATTCCCCTATACTGGAGCAGCAAGACTTCACAGGACCAAGGGCCTCTCCTCTCACTGATCCCCCACAAGGCCATCCTCTGCTACATATGCAGCTAGAGCCATGGATCCCTCCATGTGTACTCTTTGGTTTAGTTCCTGAAAGCTCTGAGGTATTGGTTGGTTCATATTATTATTGTTCTTCCTATGGGGCTGCATACCCTTTCAGCTCCTTGGGTCCTTTCTCTAGCTCCTCCATTGGGGACCCTGTGCTCAGTCTATAGGTTAGCTGTGAGCATCCACTTCTATATTTGTCAGGTACTAGCAGAGCCTCTCAGGAGACAGCTATATCAGGCTCCTGTCAGCAAGTACTTGTTGGCATCCACAATAGTGTCTGGGTTTGGTAAATGTATATGGATTCCCATGTGGGGCAATCTGGATGGCCTTTCTTTCCTTCACTTTCTGCTCCATACTTTGTCTCTGTATCTCCTCCCTTGGGTATTTTGATCCCCCTTCTAAGAAGAACCAAAGTATCCACATTTCGGTCTTCCTTTGTCTTGATCTTCCTGTGGTCTGGGAATTATATCTTGGGTACTCCAAACTCCTGGTCTAATATCCACTTATCAGAGAGTGCATTCCATGTGTGATCTTTTGTGATTGGGTTATTTCACTCAGTATGATATCTTCTAGTTCTATCCATTTACCTAAGAATTTTATCAATTCATTGTTTTTAATAGCTGAGTAGGACTCCATTGTGTAAATGTACCACATTTTCTCTATCCATTCCTCTGTTGAGGGACATCTGGGTTCTTTCCAGCTTCTGGCTATTATAAATAAGTCTGCTACGAACATAGTGGAGCATGTGTCCTTATTACATGTTGGAACATCTTCTGGGTATATACCCAGGAGTGGTATAGCTGGGTCCTCAGGTAGTACTATGTCCAATTTTCTGAGGAACTGCCAGACTGATCTCCAGAGAGATTGTACCAGTTTGCAATCCAATCCCAACAGCAATGGAGGAGTGTTCCTCTTTCTCCACATCCTCGCCTGCATCTGCTGTCACCTGAGTTTTTTATCTTAGCCATTTTGACTTGTGTGAGGTAGAATCTCAGGGTTGTTTTGAATTGTGTTTCCCTGATGACTAAGAATATTGAACATTTCTTTAGGTGCTTCTTAGCTATTTGAGTTTCCTCAGTTGAGAAGGACCAGATATTCTTAAAAGAGCATTTCAAATGGTACATTTTCATGGGAAGATATTTAATGTTATAAAAATCACATGCCAAATAAGAATCTTGCCCTGATGCACACACACACAAAAAGGAAGAGGGACCCCTAATCATAAGCCACAATCTTTCATACTTAATGAAAACAGATAGCAATATGAAATTCTCAAAAAAAAAATTATGTATAATATATTATTAATGTATAATTTTGGTATGTGAAAATACAGTGTATTAAGAGGAAAAACTACAAATGATCCTCCATTTATAATGGGATACATACCAGTAAACCCATTTAGCTGAAAGTGTATTAAAGGGCCAATGAAATAGTTCAGTGTGTAAAGGCATATTCAATCCACAGGACCCACAAGGTGGACAGAGAGAACTGACACCTCAGAGCTGTGTCCTGACCTCCATCCATACTATGGCACACACATCCACATTTAAAGGACTAAAGATGTAACTCAGTTTATAGAGTGCCCGCACAAAACACTGAGTTAAAATTCCCAGCATAAACTGGGCATAGTGGTATATGCCTATAATTACACTTGAAAGATAGGGGCAGGCAGGAGGACTGGAAGTTAAGGTCCTCCTGTGCTACAAAGTGATTTCAAAGCCAATCTGAGATAAATGCAACTATGTCTCAAAAACAGAAACAGAAAAGGAAATACACTAACTCCACCTATCAACTTTCCATTACTATAAATGATATCTGAGATGAAGCCACTTCTAAGAGGAAAGGTTGACTAGGCTCACCGTTTGGGAGGGGAAGTCTACTATCAACAGGCCTGTGGTGGATACATAGCGGTATATGTGAAAGTTACTGTTCCCTCCTAGCCAGTTCAGAAAGGAGCAAAGGAAAGAAGGGGCTAGGGGTCATGACCCTCTTTAGGACAGGTCTGCCTCCTAAAGCTTCTCCTGCCTTAGAACAGTTGCAGGCCAGGGACTAAGCCCTTCTCAGCATGTCATCTAAGGAACATCTCTAAGCCAAACCCCAGCAACCTAACCTACAGAGCATCCTATTTTAAATTCTCTGTAAACCACGGTTGTTTCCCTCCTGATTTCAGGGCTAATCAGAGCTTCAGTTTCTCATACTATCCAGCATCAGAAGGGGGGAAAAAGGATCATACTATACACAGCTAGTCTGGAAAAATATCCACATTCCAAATTTGAATGAAGGTCTCTATAAAGATATGACACTTTTGCAGAACTGTAAAATCAAAATATTTTAAGACAGCTATGTCAGGAGCCATCTACACATGAAACCTTACAAAGTGGTTTGTGCCATTTTGAAACCAAATCTCCTCACCACTCAGAAAACATTCCAGCTGAGCCACATCAGTACAGCCTCGGGATCTATAACACTTAATTAGAATAGCTCATGAAAGATACTTGCCTAGATTTAATTATAAAGGCTCCTTTACTCAATATCTAATATCCATTTGGGGAATAGAGCACAGACTGAGAATTATTCTATGATTGACTCACAGAATCAACTCAACATGCAGTTATCAGCAGAACAAATCACTTCACAATACTGTTTATAAGCAATTTTACCCAAACTTAACACTTCCCTTCTAGAAACATGAGGTTCTTACTTTTAAAACACCCGTATGCTCTCTAGCAGACATGCACACCTGCCCCCACGTCCTTCAGAAGACTTCCTTAATATGGGCTCCAACTCAGAGAAAGCATCAGATGCAACTCCAACATAACCATCTTCATAACGATAAAGATAATTTTGCTTCTCCCTTTGCTGCTCCAACCAGGCAGCCACCATGGTGGCCACATAGAAGCAGCACAGACAGGCAGAAAGGCAGCTGAGTGACTGGAGATGGAGGGAGTCTGGAGTCCAAAGGGACAAAGCAATATCTAGACAGGCTCAGTGCCACTGGCACACTTACTAGTCCTCGTAAGCTCGTAGGTGATCACATTACAAGTTCATTTCCAAATTCATAGCTGTACAAACTCATCTTTGAAATTCAGCAAAAACACAACGGTGTGATTGACATTCTTCTCTGGTCTTCGCAGACATGACAGTACAATATGAAAGCAGTATAAATGCAGTACAGTGCAACAGGAAAGAGGACTGCACAGGAGTCCACACAGCAAATCTCCGGTATCAAGTGCACAGCAATGAAAACCGTCCACAGAGAACAGGACGGCAGCTGAGACAACGTGAATAGCAATCATCACCTCATGAAGGTACAATGAGAAAACCACACGAGGGCACAGAGTGGAAAACCACGCAAGGATACACACTGCTGACCAACTGTGAGCAGCTTCGTGCGAAGCAAGAAACACCAAAGGCAAGGGCCTGCTCACTCCGGAGCCTGGGACAAGACGGCCACTGGCTAACAGCAGGCGAGGCTGGAGTTGCCTGCTCTTTGCCTCAGCTCCTACAGCTTTGGAGTCAAAATCAGAAGCAGTATCTGTGATTGGCACTGTGAACGTCTACACCATGCTCGTGACATGGATCCAGAACGCACAATGCCTACTGGGGGCCACTAGGAAACTGCGAGTGGGGAGAACTGAGTGTTGTTTTGTTAACTGTCTTGGGGGTTTATGGGAAGAGACAGGGGATGATGGGAGAATGGAAGAACCCAGGAAAGAGGAAAGCAAAGAAGAGGAAGCAGGGGAAAGGGGATGAAAGGACCAGACGTTATAACCTTCATCACAAACAGAGCCCACAGACCAAAATTCCAGATCACATGACAGACTAAGAAACTACCCACAACTCAGCAGCAAGTACAATAGTCCAGAATAAATTAATTAAACCAGTGTGGCAAAATCTTTCAAATGTTTTACTTTTTTATGAATTAAACTACAAACATTTTGTAATTTTTACACATCTATATATACATTCACGGATCACAATATAGACTTTTTCCTTTGATATGTTAACATGATTGAGACATTGTTAGATTTCCTATAATCTAAACATCCATTCCCCACTCTGTGCATTTCGAGTATACTACAGATATCAAGTAATAAACAGGGTATTGAATTTCAATGGTCACCCCAGTCACATTAATAAATACCTAAGCACATCTTTGGGTGCAGCTGTGAGCCAGGTGTGAGTGACACCACACCATGTACTGAATAAAGAGAGAAGTCATCTGAAAACTGGCACTGCCTTCTCAGCTTCCTAGTTGGGGCCACAAAACAAGCCACTCCCAATGCCATGCTGCCCCCTCCATGTAGACTACATCTGTCAGAACTGTGAGGCAAGAAGTAGCTTGGGCCAGGAATTTGGTCATAGGAGTGAGAAAGGAGACCAGTACAGCATATAATCAATAATGCTGGCACAGGTCGCTGCTACATACATCAGAGTCAAGCTAAGCTGTGTTTTCTAATATTTTATTACCTTTATCTAGGTAGCACTTCCAGTCCTCCTTAAATACATGCTTAGAGGAAAATAAGGCCATGGTTTTAGAAATCTGCCCTTTGGGGCTGGAGAGATGGCTCAGTGGTTAAGATCACCAACTACTCTTCCAGAGGTCCTGAGTTCAATTCTCAGCAACCACATGATGGCTCACAACCATCTGTACAGCTATAGTATACTCATAGACATTAAATAAATAAATAAATAAATAAATCTTTTTTTAAAAAAAAGGAAAGAAATCTGCCCTTTATAATAATGGGAGATGGGAGAGTAGGTCCCAAGACCTTCTTAATTTTTTGCTAATAAGAATTTTTGCAGCAAAAGCCAAGTTGTTAAATGTTGGTAGAGTAAACAGAAGACCAGGGCCTGTACTTGGCTGGGGCTGTTAGGTGAATTTTGCTGTCCAGGTGAGAGAATGACAATAGGAATAATTACAATGTCCTTTTTTATACTAAAAATTTAAGACCAAAAGAGTAAAATGTTGTAAATCTCTCTTTAGGCTTTTGTTTAGTTAAAAGCTCTAGCGAGTTCAGGACATGTAGCTTAGAGAGAGCATTTGGCAGGCATTTATGAAGCCTTGGTTTCAATTTCCATCACAAAAAAAAAAAAAAAAAAAAAGAAGAAGAAGAAGAAGAAAAGAAGTTGGAACATCCTGTTAAATGGCCAATGACATGAACATATAAATTAGTCTAATAATTCACTCATGAAGATATTAAAACCAAGACTTTTCTCCAGTCCAGATGCACACTTTCTGCCCAATTCCTGGATAAAGTCACAGTCCCTCTTTACTGGGACAACTGGCTTACCCTGAACACCAGGGGGTTTAAACCATCAGTCATTTAAGCAGCTTTGCTGGATTTTGACAGTTTAGCCTGCTGAGCTCACGGCTCCCAAGGGAGGGTGTTGGTTGCAAGTTTGACTTCTGCTGCTGCTGACCACTATCACAAAGTGCATAGATAATGGACTTCACTAACAACCACCCACAGGTTAACACTTCAAGCATTAGCCAGAATGTTGCTTTAATTAAGTTAATAAATAAAAGCCACAGTTCATCACAAAGTTTTATTAAATTTGACAGTGTTGACAATTTTTAAAAGTCCTGTGTTCATCTGTATGGTGCCACTATAAATTTGTCTACAGATAAAATACAGTTTGCTTGTGGATGTATGCTGCATTTCAATTTATTTTCTAAAGGAATTCAATTTAATAGTTTCTTTTCCTCAAAATATGTACATTTCTAACTGATGGTTTCATGGCAGATGGCTCTAAGCATGCTGAGCACAGAATGGGTCTACCTGGCATAAAGAGAGCACCCACTACACAAAGGAGGCTCCACCCTGCCTGATGCTAGAACGCTCTGATGGTGGGAAAGATTAATGCTTTGATTCTTCTATAGCTTTGTGTACTAAATATTAATTTCTCTCTGAAATGCTTGAATTATTTTTCATCTTGAAAAATAAAGTCACATAAATTGTAATTTTGAACCCAAATCATTGATGCAGTAGGAAATGAGCCAGAGTACTTACGATGACTATAAGAAAGAGTTAGGCAAATTCTTAAAGGAGCATGAAGTCAGAGGTGTACTCCCATGTTAAATAGATGGGCACAACTTTAAAATGCAATTCACAGAACCAACCCAATCAACACAATTCTCTGGTTTTATATGAACAAGCGAATTAAGGCTATTTTGTTGAAAATAAGAGGGTGAAGGCTAAATTTAGCTAGTGTACATACTGAATCCAGCAATAATTGTATTTTTTTAAATACACAACATGACAGGCACTATGGTAGATAATAATGAATCAGCATGGGAGCCATTTAATACACGTCTTGATTAACTCATTGCCTGTCCAGTTCACACAGGCATGCTTACATGTCATGATCGTCATAGCTCCCATCATCCCCAGCACCAGCACTCCAGCACCTTGATTAGTGTGCAGCTCCCAGACGGGCTGTTGCTAATGCTAAATCATTCTCTTCAAGCCTCCTGCCACTGTTCTGCAGGGTTTCCAATTAAATATAATGTCCCTGATGAGCCATATTAATGTGAACAAATTCCTACCAGGGATCCTATCCTATTCCATTTTGCCCCAAAATGCAGAGGAAGTAATTTAGCTAAGCCAAGATAATCAAAACATTTAAAACTGAGAGAGTATAATGTTTCTGCAGAATAAGTTTTTCTAAAGACAAAAATAGCAGAAAAAAAATGTCTAAACATCTCAAATGCATTCTTCTCCTGATTAGTTCTTCATGGAAAGGTCTAGTGTTTCAAATTTGCATAAGTATATACAGTATATCCTCCCCTAAAAAGAATAGCTAAGTCTTGTAAGAAAAGTGAACAACAGTAAGATTTTAAGCACATATCCTATTCAAAAACCCTTGATTTGCTGGCCCAGAGGCCCTGGATGGAAAATTCTAGCTACTCAGGATAGTAAGGACAAAGGAGCACTTAAGCCATGGAGCTCGAGGCAATACGGTAAAACCTCACTGCATATCCCATAACCCCACCTACAGAGCAAGTTCCAGGACAACCAGAGCAATTATACAGAAAAACCCAGTCTAGGGAAAAAAGACAACAAACAAACAAAAACAAAGTGTTACTTAAGGGGCTGGCAAGATGGTCCAGTAACCAAGGACACTTAATACCAACTCTGGTGTTCAGAGTTTGGTTCCTACACCCACAGGATGGTTGGAGAAAGACTCCTGCAAATTACCCTCTAACTACACACCTGACATGGTACACACAGCAGGTCTGGAGAAATGGCTCAGCTGTTAAAAGCATTGGAACCTGAATTCAATTTCTAGAAAAAAACAAGATGGTCCACAACTGTCTGTGTGACTGCAGTCTTAGGAGACCTAAAACCCTCTTATGGCCTCTGTGGACAGCAGGAAATCACATGGTTCTCATGTATGGGCATACTTGTAGGCAAAACACTTACACACATTAGATAGATAGATAGATAGATAGATAGATAGATAGATAGATAGATAGATGATAGATGATAGATAGATGATAGAAAAATCATAGACAAACAGATAAAAGATAAGTAAATAGATAAATGATTTATGATATGATAAGTATATATAAAAAGAACACGCTACTAATAAATATCACTTTATGGACAAGCCCAGTAATACACAAGTCTGAGATCCTAACTACTAGAGAGGCAGAAAGTTCTGTAATTCAAGGTTTTCATAGACTACAGATGAGTTCAAGGTCACCCTGCCAAACTTAGCAAGACTCCTATCTCAGAAAAAAAAATCTATTCTAACTCTTCTCCAGCATGAAACAGTTAAAAAATACCTGAAAATCATCTAAAGGAGGAAAATGATCAAAACAATTACATTTCAAATGCATTAATTTTGGTAGGTATCTAAGGTAAAACTGGAGACGTGCTAACCAAGATATAAATACATTAATTCATAATGATATACATTTAAATACATGAAATAAAGCTTTTCCATCAACCTCCTAAGATGCTAAGTGTTTCCCCCAGGTCTCTTATATCGTAGCCTACAGTAATGTGTTCCAGTTCCATTTACCTGATCACTACCCTCCAGCCTGTTCAGCTGGAACCAACATACACTAATTACTTAAACATCTCGAAGTCCTCTGTTCCTCCCCAGCCAGCAGGGAAATATTATCAAGGGTAGGTGTAAAAAGTAATGACTACCTCACCTTACTATCAGTCATCCCAGAATACTCACAGGAAACACCACTCCATCTCAATATGGAATCCTAAGGCTGAAACTCGAGTACCCACCAGGAATCGCACACCAATCAGCAGGCGGCTTGGGTGCAATAGAAGTCACTGTAAACACTTTCCTAATTGTAGGGCCTTATCTCAAAGCTGTAAACACCAGATATTGCTCAATTAAATTTGGCATGATTGTACACAGCAATAAAATGGGAGAACAAGAAATATAAGGTCAAGGGTTGACACACAGAATCATTTCTCCTCTTTTGAAATGAAGAGTCTAGACCTTGCCAATTTACCTTGACTAAACCTTTCTTTAAAAGATCAAGTTTCTAACTTTAGTGGTTTAATAAAAAATATTTTATTTTTCATTGTGAAAAAACATTTTAGAGTTTTCACGTGAAATATGAGGAAGGACTAGAGGTTAGGCATCTGAGTGCATCTGGAGATAGCAGTGGTCTCCAAAGTCTCCCTCCATCTGCTCGCTCCTGGACTGGTTATCAAACCAAGGAAACTCTCAGTCACTAAAACAATTACAAAGTTCCAATCCCTTATAGTTCTTAGCTTCTCTGGAACTGCCTAAAATCACAGTAAACTGGAAAGTCCCTCCCTTATCTTATAATCTCCTATATCTTATAATCAACATATTATGATAAAACCTTCCTTAGCAAGTCAAGAAATTCCCCTACACCAGCCCTATGCCTAAGATCCAGTAGATTTATTCCAGAACTGTCTCCTCCCCTTCCTCTAACATGAATGCCCCAGGCTTACCACAACTGAGAATGTGCTTTCCCTGTCATGTTTCTTGGGAAACCACTAGAACAGAGGTTCTCAACCTGTAGGTAGAGACTGCTTTGAAAGTTGAATGATCTTTTCACAGGGGTCGCCTAAAACCATCAAAAAATACAGAGATTTATGTTATGATCCATAACAGTAGCAGAATTACAGTTATGAAGTAGCAATGAAGATTACAGTTAAGGGTTCCGACAACTTGAGGAACTATGTTAAATAGTCACAGCAATAGAAAGGTTGAGAGCCACCGTTCCAGGCCATTCCCCATATTTATGCTTGGTTCAATTTCAAAACAAAAATATTGTGTTTACTAGGGTTTAAAATGAAAAACATGCAAAATAACCATTTCTCTCAGAAATGATTAGCATCTAAAGTATTTAGTTTCCCTACATAAAATTGGGATGTCCTCAAGTAAGGCTTAAATTTTTTATTTTAATTTTCATGTTAATTCAAATCACATTCTTTGTAGACTAGAAACTCAAAATTATTTTTGCCTTTATTATTCACCATTCTATATCTCTTGTCTATAGAACATTACTTAGTATATCTAATAATGCTATTAGGTCATAGTCAAGACCATAAGAATGAGATCACAAAGCTCAAAAGATGCATCAAAAAAGGTCCCCAGCCCCTCTGCAAGTGAGGTCACAACTCAAAACCTTCATTTGCAAAGCAGAAAGGAGGCCTGCACTAAACTTTCGCAAAACCCAATTTTCTATTGTTTATAAGTTATTGCATTTATGGTACTACGTTGCCATAGTCTGATTAGACTATGACAGAGATCAAGAAAGGAAGCAAGATTCAAACATCTAAAATCAGGAATGAATATGTAGAAAGAAAATGCTAACAAAGAAATACAGCAAAAACTTCATACCAATAAACCAGAAAACTTAAATGAAGTGGACAGATTCCTAGAAATATACAAATTCAGAATAACAACAGAGAATCAAAAAAAAAAAAAAAAAAACCCACCATATCCACAAAGAAGCCACATCCAGGCCTTATAGATGAATAGTACCAAACACTTAAATATTGCCAACACTTTACAAGTTTTCCCTGCAAAATTTCTATTATATAGTGTTTCAATCTATAAAACTAAGTTATTCAATATTTTTTGGTAGTTGTTTTGTTTTATTTTTGTCTTTTCCAAGGCAGAGTTTCTCTGTGTAGCCCTGGCTGTCCTGGAACTCACTTTGTAGATCAGGCTGGCCTGGAAATCAAAGACCTTTGTGACTCTGCCTTTCAAATGCTGAAATTTAAATGAGTATGCTACCACACCCAGCCTGGTAAGATATTCTAATACCAACCAAAGACAAGAAAACTACCAAGTAGTGTCTTTCAAATACAAACAGAAAGTTCAGCTTGGTTACAGAACACAAAACCAAATAAAAAAAATTGCAACAATATACATTTACCTAAAGAAAAATTAAAATGACATAGACACTTGCATAAAAAAAATAAAACACCTCATTATAAATGTACCAAAGTAAGCACAGAGCTCGAAGTCTCTGACTACAGGAGACCACTGAAATTCGAAATGAGAGCAACCCAAAGAAGATCATCTACAAATACAACACAAGCCAGTTAAGCCCCCAGGGAGCTGCACTAAGACCTGCTCCTCTTAGTAACCATCATGAATGAAAACCTTATGAGGAGAGAAAATAACTACTACTGAAATCATCAAATTTTTTAAAAGTTAGCAAAGAATCTAAGATCAATTTTTTCCAAATCAAAATGTATATGCAAAACAAACTTAATTGCTTTTCATTAAAAAATATTTTCAATACAACCATCAAGTGAATTATATAGATAACATTTATTTTTCAGTAATCTGTAATTCTTTCATCTAAATTTTTGAGAAGGAAGTTACAGTAAGACAAAATGAGTAACAGTTTCAAGTAGGATTTTTTTTAAAATCACCATACTTTAAAGATCTTTCTACTAAATTACTGAACTATTAAAAGTGACATAAAGGAAAAAGCAGTGCCTTAAAAGTATAGCGGTTCATATCTCAGTCCATAAAGCTCTAACACCCTGCTTTCTTTCCCAGCAGACCTCTGTCTACTTGCTCATAGTTCATTACTGTTAGAAAATGTCGGCTGGGATAGGCACTGACATCAGACAGATCTGACAGGCAGAGCCAGGCACACAGACATAGCCCGAGTCTAACATCGCTTGGGTCTCAGCCTGTCAGGCTTCTGCCTGCACCCAGGGCCTAGGCAGCTCTGCAGGCCATCTGTGTGACCAGCCGCGTCAGGGGACGTGTGCCCTGCAGTGATCAGCACTTGGAAAGGTCCCCGCAGCATCCGCCATTTTTACTCCCTGATGGAGCAGACAGGAAACACCAGGTTCACAGAGACAACCCAAGTATAACATTGCTTGGGGCAAGACACACCAGGGCTCCAACAGCACCCAAGAGGAGGGCAGTTCATCAGCAGTCTGTGCCAGGGGAAACCCAGTCATCCAGTGCTGTGGAAATAACCTTACAGGTTCACAGGAGGTTCAAGCACCAGCCAGTGACAACAAGACCAACTAACGCCAGAGATAACGAGATGGCAAAAGGCAAATGTAGGAACATTACTAACAGAAATCAAAGCAATATGGCAGCATCTGAACCCAATTCTCCAACAACAGTAAGTCCTGGATACCCCAACACACCAGAAAAACAAGATTTGGATTTAAAATCACTGGTCATGATGCTATTAGAGGAACACAAGAAGGGCATAAATAAATCTCTTAAAGAAATACAGGAGAAAATGGATCAAAAGGTAGAAGCCCTTACAAGGGGAAACACAAAAAATCATTTAAAGAAATTCAGGAGAATATGGGTCAAAAGATAGAAGTCAATAAAGAGGAAATGCAAAAATCACTTAAAAAAAAAAAACAAGAGAACTTGGGTCAACAGGCAGAAGTCATGAAAGAGGAAACACCAAAATCTCTTAAAGAATTACAGGAAAACACAAACAAGTGAAGGAACTGAGTAAATCCATCCAGAATCTAAAAACAGTAGAAACAACTAAGAAATGGCAAAGGGAGACAACTTTGGAGATAGAAAACCTTTGGAAGAAATCGGCTATAGATGAAAATATCAACAACAGAATAGAAGAGATAGAAGAAAGAATCTCAGATGCCGGAAGATACCATAGAAACCATTGACTCAACAGTCAAAGAAAATGCAAAATGCAAAAAGCTTGTAACACAAAACATCCAGGAAATCCGGGACACAATGAGAAGACCAAACCTAAGGATTATAGGTATAGATGAGAGTGAAGATTTACAACTTAAAGGGCCAGCAAACATCTTCAGCTTCTGGGAAATCAGTATCCCGGACCTCAAGCAATACCACAGAGCAGTAGTGTTAAAAACTGCATGGTATTAGTACAGTTTAAACTTACTAATGGTAAGTTTAAGGCAGGTGGATCAATGGAATAGGATTGAAGACCCAGAAATGAACCCACACATCTATGGCCACTTGATCTTCAACAAAGGAGCTGAAAATATCCAGTGGAAAAAAAGATAGCCTTTTCAACAAATGGTGCTGGCTCAACTGGAGGTCAGCATGCAGAAGAATGAGAATTGATCCACTCTTATCTCCTTGTACTAAGCTCAACTCCAAGTGGATCAAGGACCTCCACATAAAACCAGACACACTAAAACTAATAGAAAAGAAACTGGGGAAGACCCTTGAGGACATTGGCTCAGGGGGAAAGTTCCTGAACAGAACACCAATAGCTTTTGCTCTGAGATCAAGAATTGACAAATGGGACCTCATAAAGTTACAAAGTTTCTGTAAGGCAAAAGACACAGTCAAAAGGACAAATCGGCAACCAACAAATTGGGAAAAGATCTTCACCAACCCTACATCTGACAGAGGGCTAATATCCAATATATACAAAGAACTCAATAAGTTAGACCCCAGAAAACCAAATAACCCTATCAAAAAATGGGGTACAGAGCTAAACAAAGAATTTTCACCTGAAAAACTTGGGATGGCTGAGAAGCACCTTAAGAAATATTCAACACCATTAGTCATTAGGGAAATGCAAATCAAAACGACCCTGAGATTTCACCTCACACCAGTCAGAATGGCTAAGATTAAAAACTCAGGAGACAGCAGGTGTTGGTGAGGATGTGGAGAAGGAGGAATACTCCTCCACTGCTGGTGGGAATGCAAGCTGGTACAACCACTCTGGAAATCAGTCTGGGAGTTCCTCAGAAAACTGGGCATGACACTTCCAGAGGACCCTGCTATATCTCTCCTGAGCATATACCCAGAGGATTTCCCTGGCATGCAATAAAGATACATGCTCCACTATGTCCATAGCACCCTTATTCATAATAGCCAGAAGCTGGAAAGAACCCAAATATCCCTCAGTGGAGGAATGGATACAGAAAATGTGGTATATTTACACAATGGAATACTACTCAGCAATTAAAAACAATGAATTCATGAAATTTTTAGGCAAATGGTTGGAACTGGAAAATATCATCCTAAGTGAGGTAACCCATTCATAAAAGAACACACATGGAATGCAGTCACTGATAGGTAGATATTAGCCCAGAAGTTCTGAATACCCAAGACACAATTCACATATTAAATCATTCCCAAGAAGAAAGAAGGAGAGGGTCCTGGTCCTGGAAAGGCTTGATGCAGCATTGTAGGGGATGGCCAGGTCAGAGAAGTCGGAGGGGGTTGATTGGGAAACTAGCAGATGGAAGAAGGCTTATGGGACTTAGGGGGAGGGGGGAACCGGGAAAGGGAAAATCATTTGGAATGTAAACAAAGAATATAGAAAATAATAAAAATAAATGTCGGCTATGTGACATAAAGTTATACAACGCAACGTCCGCTACGTTGCTGCACCTTCCTCTGCTCAGATGGCATCAGCACCAGCCTCTCTCCTTTATCGGACCTTCAGGTGAGCACACTTGGGGAAGGTTAGGTAATGACAGCATTCTGAGAGATGCCGGAGCTGCGCTGGGGAGATGCTCACAAGCGGGCGCTGTGTAAACAGCCCACTCATCTCCCAACCTGTCTCAGGCTTTGGTTTAAGCTTTTTGTTGACCAGCAATAAGCCTGGCAACTTGGGTCTGAATCTTGGAGGAAAAGTTAGTTAAGACATTATAATACTTTCATTGTGTTTGTCATAACAGTGAACTATTAGTTTTAAAAACTGAATATACCTTTTGCAAGTGAAGGAAAAATAAAACAACTTTCACTTCCATCCTAATAGACCCAAATTAAGTCCTGATTGAAACTAAATAAAAATATACTTACAGAACTGGCATCAACATCACTGTGAATGGCAACTGTCTTGATACCCATCTTCTTGCAAGTTTTAATAACCTAGTCAAAACACATCACTTGTTAACATGCAAAGGAACTTTACTATATTTCCAAGCAAAACAGAAAATAATTCAGATCCTACTCACCCTACAGGCAATTTCTCCTCTGTTAGCAATGAGAATTTTATCAAAAGTCTGACAAGAAACAAAAAAGAAAATCATTTGATATTTAAAACACAAAACAAAAAAAAAACCAGTATTTTCCACAATTATCAATAAATATGTTTCTAGTAAACATTTACTTTCTAGAGTAATAGTAAATGCTATAAATAATATATTCCTTTATAAGCAAAAGGCAATTAAATTCATCTGACTGGATCTGGCCCTATAATAACTTGATTAAAGCATCGGTTGACTAGGTTGATTTGTTTAATAATTAAACTATATTGATTGCCACAAAGAAATATGCCCGTCATATCAAAGGTTCTAGATTCAACTCCCACCACTTGTTGTTTTTACAGAGGACCCAGCCTCAGTTCTCAGCACCCACATGGCAGCTCACAACCATCCATAACTCCAGTTCCTGGGGACCAAATACCTTTCCTGACTTCCTGGGGCACTAGGCACAATGTAGTATATATACAATCATGATGGTAAGCACTCATACACATAAAATAAAAATAAAATAGAAGGTACTCATGTACCTTAGGGAAGATAGTATTTTAGCCTACATGGAAAGTTTAAAATCAAAACTGGAAAGACTTGGGCTGGAGACATGGCTCGGCGGTTAAGAGCACTGACTGCTCTTCCAGAAGTCCTGAGTTCAATTCCCAGCAACCACATGGTGGCTCACAACCATCTGTAATGGGATCCGATGCCCTCTTCTGGTGTGTCTGAAGACAGATACAGTGTACTCATATAAATAAAATAAATAAATCTTAAGAAAAAAAAACTGGAAAGACTTAACCTTTATGACACTCATGGCTTATACTACTAACCTGAGACTATCCTTGATACCTGGTCTAAATGGCAACAATAACTGTTGAACAGTATGTATTCCTTAAGCAAAACACACTTACACATGTGAGCTGCATTTGATACAGTCAAGTTCTAACTAGTGCTGGAGAGAAAATACAAAATAAAAATAAGGAAAAAAAACAACAAAACAAAACAAAAAAACCATCTTGTCGTGGAAGCTGTAGTGTGTCACAGTGTGTGCCACAGTATACCCATCCATCTGACTACACACTTTACTAGCAGATGTTCACTGCATGAGTCATCCATGCCTACTGGTGTGGGTGGAGGACAAAGCTACCACCCAGGCATGAAAGGGCAAGGCCTGCAGATCCAGAGCTATGGGATCTCCATGACACAGGGCAACAACAGGATAACCAGGAGGAAGTCTGGTGAGGATCCAGGATTGATGGAGTAACAGAAGCCAGAGGCCTTGAACTAACCAAAGACTCATGCAATGAACATTTGCAAGTAAAGATGTGTAGTCAGATGGTTTACTATGGGACACACTGGGACACACTATAGCTTCCATGGCAAGATGGGGTTTTTGCTTTGGTTTTGGTTTTTTGTTTTGTTTTGGTTTGGTTTTTTTGTATTTTCTTTTGGGACAATTACAAGGGCAAAGTGCAGAAACGAAGGGAAAGGGAAACAGGGTTAGGGTATGTGGTGTGAAACTCACAAAGAATCAATAAAAAGTTTTAAAAAAAAAAACAAAACCCTGTTAGCTCTAGTGGCTGTCATTCACTCCTGGCACTCAAGGTACCCGTCTAACCAGCAAACTCCGTATGTGAGAGCCAGCGCTGGCGTTTTATACCCCATACATGCAAGCACTGCACAAACTCAATATGGGTCATCATCAGTCAATCAACCTTCCAACCATAAATTTTCTTTTAAGTAGATCAGATATTTATACCTCAAAAACTTTTTTTTTTTTGTGTGTGTGTGTGTGTGTGAATGTTTTATATGTGTTAATGGGTTTTTTTTTTCAAAAACTTTTTTAATTTATTTATTTTTATGTGTATGAATGTTGTCTGAATGTATTATAATGCATGTGTGTGCTCAGTATCAGTGAAAGTCAGAAGAGGGTTTTGAACCCCCTGGAAATGGAGCCGAGATAGTTCTAAGATGCAGGGAACTGAACCCCAGTCCTCTGTAACAGCAACAGTGCTTTTAACAGGTGAGCCATCCCTGCAGCCCCTCAGAAAATTTAAAACACTGAAGACATGCCCTGGTCCCTGCGCCAAAGGCAACTACTGCTATAAAGATGCTCTTCCAAATAGGCTGCACATGTTTGAGAGTATGTGCACGAGGGAGTAGGCCAAGTCTGAATCCCTCCTCCACACACATCAACACTTACCCGCATCAGCTGCACGTTTGGTGGACAGCACAGAACAATCACAACCAACTGTGCTAAGTACTATGTTAAAGCTGTGTCCAGGATCCTGGGTACAGCAAAATGGTGGTGTGAACAAGCTATACAAAGGCAGCCATACTGAAGAAAGAGGGCTGCTCCAAAAAGCTGCAAGGGATTTTTAGTCTGGGCTATACATTTGATAAAATGGGGGACTTCGGAAGACTACCGCAGCAGATAAGAAAAGGACTTACTGCCACATAAATAGCAGAGACTTGATGCTCTCTGTAAGAGACACCGCTAAGAAAAACATAAAAGCAGAACCAGAACTCAGGAGCCTGAACCCTTGCACACAGGGCTTCTGGGTACCACGCGAGGTGGAGAGCCCCTCCAGGACTACTCTGTAACTGCACTAATGATAGTGCAAAGTCTCCTAAAGCTCTTCTTAGTCATCCTCTCTGCTCTCTTCCTCTTTTCCTTCTGTTCTCTGTGCTAAGGCTGTCTACTGGGCTCTAAACCACCAGGCCCTTCTCCCCATTCAGAGAGCATGAGAAGGAATGAGCTCATCCTGTCTCCCAGGTACTCTGTGCAGGAATGGAAACAGAAGTCTAGATGGCAGCCAGTCACTGAATGCTTACAGCAGCAGGGTATCATGACCAGCAAGGGGAACTAGTGGGAAGACCCAGATTTAATGCAGTACTCAGGCCAGAGCACACCATGATGGACATGAGGAGAGTATTACAGTACAGGCTCTCTTCATCAGCCATAAATGCCATCTGAGATGAAACATATGAAAACACACCCTAACACTGTGCTGGCCCACACTAACTTTGAGTCATTCAACCTTCCTGATCACCAAATTACCATTAAACTAGAGCCTTGTTTTAATGAGTACATATATAAAGCAAATTAACATGTTCAAACTTAAAAAAATACCTTGTAGAGATACACACGGCTGCACACACCTATAGTCCATCACTGAGAAGGCTAAAGGAAGAGGATCGTGTGTCTGAGGCCACCCTGGGCTACATACTCAGATCACATCTCAAATAAGCAAATAAGTAAAAATGCTTGACAGTGTATATTTATACAAATAGATGCATTTCTTATTAATAAATATATTTCTCCTACCTTATTTTGACCTGATATGAGTCACTGGTAAATGTTGAATGAGGAAGAAATTGAGGGCCAAGAAGATGGCTCAATTGGTAAAGCACCCATGTGCAAACTTGAGAACCCATGTTCAGAACCCAATACTCATACAAAAGCTGGGTGTGATGGCAAGTGTCTATAACTCTAGCACTGAGTGTAATGGCATGTGCCTGTGACTCTAGCACAGGATGTAAGGGCACATGTCTATAACTCTAGCACTGGGCACTAGGAGTGAAGGTGTATAGAGACAAAAGGAACCCTGGAGTTCAAAGACCAGAAAATAAAGCCAAGCAATGAGATCTGGATTCATCGAGAGACTCCGTATCAATAAATAAGGTGAAAAGATGGTGTGGTAGCACACACCTTTAATCTCAAGCAGAGGCAGGTAAATCTCTATGAGTTTGAGGCCAGGCTGGTCTACATAGTGAACTTCAGTGCAGCCAGCACTACAAAGGAGATCCTGTCTCAAAATAAACTAATTGATTAAGTGAAGAGCAAGCTAAGGAAGGTATCTGGCATTGACCTTTAGCCTCCACACAGATGTCTACGCATGTGTATGCACACTTACATACATCCAGTACATACATATATACACCCACACAAACATACAAATAAGTTTAATTTAATTTTAATAAGGAGTCAATGACAGGTTCAAATGAAAACTGTTATATTTTGGACAGCATGTAACCCCCACAAAACACTTGAATAAAGGGTGGCTCTACCAGAAGATACTATTTGGGGAAGCTCTGGAAAAGCCTAGCTGAAGAAAGCAAGTCATTGGCCCTATCATTGAGTGCTGGAGTTTGCCCAGTACCCCACTGCCCCTCTGTACTCTGTCAACTGTGAGGTAAGTAGCCTCTACCAAACATTCCTACCACCCAACTACCCAAAGACCCACACGAAGATATTTACTAAAGTTTTAACCACATCAAGACTTTAACCACTGCTAATAATTTTCTTAAATTCATAAATTTTATAAATCCTTCTTAACTCCTGCTTCCTTAAAACAGAAATTTAACACAAAGCAAAAGCATGTTTCCTTATAGTTTTTACACAGCTTGTTCTTCACCAATAGTTGGGCACAGCTCTTGTAGTTTCCTGGTTCAGCATAGAGTCAGTCTTTAGTAACTGTTTAAGTACAGAAAAGTGTCAGACTATTAAGGTTAAAATAGTTTCTTGCAAAGTTTTAAAATTTATGTAGATAAAGTAGGCATTATCACCTTCAATCCTTCATGTAACTAGAGAATAAAGTACTAGCTTTTTATATATGCTTGAACATCATCTTTTAATTCTTTAATCTTTGTTTCCTATCCTAGCAATTCCACGGCCTCTGTCTTAGCTAGAATTGTACTGCTGTGAAGAAACACCATGACCAAAGCAACTCTCTGAAAGGAAAACATTTAATTGGGGCTGGCTTATAGGCTCTGAGGTTCAGTCTATTATCATCATGGCAGGAAGCATGGCAGTGTCCAGGAAGACATGGGGCTGGAGGAGCTGAGAGTGCTACATCTTCATCCAAAGGCAGACAGGAGAAGGCTGGCTTCCAAGCAGTTAGGACCAGGGTCTTAAAGCCCACTCCACAGTGACACACTTCCTCCAACAAGGCCACACCTACTCCAACAAGGCCACACTTTCTAATAGTGCCACTCCCTGGGCCAAGCATATTCAAACAGCCACAGTCTCATAAATTCTCCTTCTAATATTATTTGTTTGTAAATTGTATACAAGCCTTCCTCCTGTAAGATAAACCCATCTATCATTTGCTTGCTTTTTATAGATTCCTTCTTTTCCTATCCATATCTTTTCTTCTTGAGACCACTTTAACTCTCTATCCCTGGTATCCCCAAGTTTACCCTAGTTACTTAATACAGCAGTCCTTGAACTGGAGAGTACATGTATCTCCTCATAATTCCAAGTTCAAGGCCAAGTCTCACAATGAACTATTTCTACAAAGAACCATGTAGGCTTTTATGGCCTTCGTGGTTTTGTTGCCTAGATCCTTTCCCATGGCCCTGAAGGCAAAGCAGAAGACTTGGCCTTCAAAGCCTCATGACCATCTCCATTCCTCACTCCTGAGAATCGCATCTGCTTCATTTATTATTGAGTGATTAGCTCTGAATAACAGGGTAAGTAAATTTCCCAGAAAGAGAGATTGAAAATAAAGTAGTAAAGAGCAGATTAGCTTCAGGGCAGCAGCAACCGTTAGCACATGTGGGGACCAAGAGCATGATGATGTTCCAGGGGCAGGGACTGTGTCACACCTTCCTTAAGCAGCCATAAGGACCCAGTATAAAAGAAGTCCTTCCAAATTATTTACATCCTACACCCCTGCACTGCAGTGAGATAGCCATCACACACACAAGAATGGAGGTCATTATAAGAAAGGTCAGGTCTCTTCATACCCCAGACTATAACAGTACATAAAACAGTTCAATAGTTCACAAGAACACAGCAAATCCTTTGAAAACACTGTTTGAGGCTATTGCAAGCTGATAGTTGTAGGTGCTGAGAAATAAACTCTTAATCACCAGAGTCATCTCTCCAGCCCCTGAATCCACATTCTAACACCTTTGATGCTAATGAGAAACACCACCAAACTCAAATATATTCTACAATGAAAAATGAAACAAAAATTGAGCCTCTCTAAAACCTATGATACAGGAGCTAGGGAATGACTTACTGGGTAAGAGCATAAGGTCCAGAGTTCAAATCTCTAACAATCACAATAATGCATGGGCATGGCCACTCAAGTGCCTGTAATCCAGGCACAGTGAGAGGGAGAAACGAGAGGAACCTGGGGCATGCTGCAGGCCTAATTGCAGGTTCAGTGAGAGACCCCGTCTCAAAGGACTAAGTCAGAGAACAAAAAAGCAAGACCCCAAATGTCTTCCTCGGGCCTCCATGGGGACATGCACGCATGCACACTTGCTCACATGCACGCACATAAAAAAAGAAAAACAGAGAAGAAACCTACAATACTTCAGCAATACAATAAATAATTACAATCCAATCAGTCCACTGAACATCGTGTGGCAACAAGAAAGTAAAACAAGTCTAACTTGAGAGTATTTTTAAAATACTTACTTTTTCTTTAGGCTCATATTCCACAGAACTGAGGCTTCGGGTCAGCACTGGGCATTGTTGTGAATAGACCGGAGCATGCTATTTAAAAACAGGAAAAGGTGAAAGCAGTTAGACTCCTGTCGGTTTTCCCTTTTCTCTGGATTCTTTTTCCAGTTTGCTTCTACCTGAGAGTTTCAGTCTATACACGCAGTGCTAAGAATAGAACTTAGTTACCGAAGGGAGACCTCAGCTGAAGACGCGTCCTCTCGACACGTAAGAAGAATCAAAGGTGTGGCAAAAGAGGAAAAGAAGCAAACATGGAGACAGGAGAGAAAGCGAGGGGGGCCTGTCACAGGCAGATTCTGGCAGGTGTGGAGTTCTGACTGCAGACTGACAGGACAAGGTCAGAAATGCCATAAACCACAGGGATTTACAGAATTTAAATGAGGAACTAGGTGTGTGCCTCAGAGGCATAGATCTATCTACCATTCTCAAGGTCCTAGGCAAATAAATAATAAACTGGTGACTTTAAGGATTTTTCAGTTTTAACAATAATTAGTAACTAATAAAAATGTTCCTGTTTTTATTTGTTGAAATCATGAGTAATGGCCTTTTTCTGGCACAAAAAGGATTTGATGGATAAAAATCCAAAATTATCAAGTTCACTTCTAGTATATTATTAACTATTTCTGGAGAAAGTATATATTAATGCCTTAGGACACTAAGAAAATGAGTAATAAAAATTGTAACACAGCCGGGCGGTGGTGGCACACGCCTGTAATCCCAGCACTCTGGGAGGCAGAGGCAGGCGGATTTCTGAGTTCGAGGCCAGCCTGGTCTACAGAGTGAGTTCCAGGACAGCCAGGGCTACACAGAGAAACCCTGTCTTGAAAAAAACAAACAAAAAAAAAAAATGTAACACAATGGGATGAGGTCTGGCTGTGCCTATGACTCAATGTCTTTATTACTGGTTTAGGTCTGAATTTTGGTTTTTGGTTTTGAGACAGGGACTCACTGTGTGGCCCTGGCTAGCCTGAAACTAGGTTGATGATGCTGACCTCAAACTCTCAGAGACCCAAGTGCTGGTAACAAGGATGCACACCATCCTGTCCAGCTGACACCTTTACTTGTACAGGTGTCTTTTATAAGCGTGTGTGCCATTTTATGTTCTCTTTATAATAATGTCTATTTTATTTCTCAAGATAGGCTTTCTCTATGTAGCCTTGGCTATCCTGGAACTTACTCTGTGGATTAGGCTGGCCTCAAACTCAGATATCCACTTATCTCTGCCTCCCAAGTGCTAGGATTAAAGGGTGTATCACCACCACCAGGCTCAAACTGGATTTTCATTCACTGCTGTGTTATAAGGATTCTTATATTCTAGACTCAAATCTTCATTGGATATATAATCACAATTATTTGATCTTATTCTGTATATTTGCTTTTTACTTTCTATATGTCCTTTGAAACTTAAGAACGTTAATTTTGATTATATCTAATTCCTTGTTAACCAGTAATATATTTTTTGGCAGAAGAAATATTATCTTTGTGCATTGTTTTGTTTTACTTTGTTTTACTGGATTATTTATTTATTTATATTTCAAATGTCATCCCCTTTCCTGATTTCACCCCAGAAATCCCCTATCCCATAACCCCTCCTCCTGCTTCTATGAGTGTGTGCCTCCACCTACCCACCCACTCTCACCTCCCTGCCCTTGTAGTCCCCTTCATCAAGCATCAAGCCTTCCCAGGACCGAGGGCCTCTTTTCCCATTGATACCTCACAAGGCCATTCTCTGCTACATATGCAGCTGGAGCCATGGGTCCCTCCAAGTATACTCCTTGGTTTAGACTCTGGGAGCTCTGGTTAGTTGATATTGTTGTTCTTCCTATGGGGTTGCAAACCCCTTCAGCTCCTTCAATCCTTTATCTAACTCCATTGGGGACCCCATGATCAGTTCAATGGTTGCCTGCAAACATCCACCTCTGTATTTATCAGGCACTGGCAGAGTCCCTCAGGAGACAGCTATATCAGGCTACTGTCAGCATGCACCTGTTGGCATCCACAAAAGTGTCTGGGTTTGGTAAATGTATATGGGATGGATTCCTGGGTGGAGCAGTTTCTGGATGGCCTTTCCTTCAGTCTCTGCTCCACACTTTGTCTCTGTATCTCCTCCTATGAGTATTTTTATCCCCCTTCTAAGAAGGACCAAAGTATCTACACTTCGGTCTTCCTTCTTCTTGAGCTTCATGTGATCTATGAATTGTATCTTTAGTATTCCGAGCTTTTGGACTAATATCCATTTATCAGTGAGTACATACCATGTGTGTTCTTTTGTGATTGTGATACCTCGCTCAGGATGATATTTTCTAGTTCCATCCATTTGCCTAAGAATTTCATGAATTCATTGTTTTTAATAGCTGAGTAGTACTCCATTGTGTAAATGTACCACATTTCTGTATCCATTCCTGTTGAGGGGCATCTGGGTTCTTTCCAGCTTCTGGCTATTATAAATAAGGCTGCTATGAACATAGTGGAGCATGTGTCCTTATTATATGTTGGATCATCTTTTAGGAATATGCCCAGGAGTAGTATAGCTGGGTCTTTGTGTATTTTACAAATTATATTTACAAATAGCTAATAAACTATTGTCTAAATCAGAAACTTAAAACAAGAAGAGTTACATAACCAAGTTTTAAGAAAATGATATTTTGGGACAGTAATGTAGATCTGGGGATAATAGTGCTTGCCATGCAATTCTGAAGACATGAGTTTGATCTCTGGAATCCTTGGTGGAAGAGAAGAACTAACTCCTGCAATCTGTCCTCTTAACTTTACATTGACATGGACATGCATGTCATGGCACACACACACACACACACACACACACACACACAAATAAACTTTTTAAAAAATTTGACTTGTCTAGTAGTTACTGGTAAAGATATACCCAAAACTGGAAGAGCGGAAAAACACAAACAGCAGAAGGTAGTTAGTACTGCCTCCTAGAATATTCTAAAATCACACTCACGTGAGAAACAGGGCGTCTTACAGAAATGTTTTAAACTGAAGTTAAACAAATATGTTTTTAAAACATAAAGTCTCAGACTGAAAAATGTATTCTCTACTTGAAATAAGAGTTGGACACATGGAAAAGGCAGCTTGTTACAGGAAGCCTTCACACTGACAAGAAAAAGATTGACTGAGAGTGGGAACGAACTTTGGTATATTATGTCCACAGTACATACCAAGAAACACTCCATTTTCCTTCTGAATTTCCCCAAATTCTATACACCAGAAAGTTGAGTCCTACCAGCTTCTAACTTTTGATGATCAGAGAGCTAGAAAAGTTTGTTGTTTTTTCTTTTTTTTTTTTAAAGATAGAAACAACAGCGTCTTCTACCATGACATTGGTGCCCATTCAAAGTCATAATTTGGGAGGTTTTGCCCATTCTCTCTATGTTTAGATAAAAATTCAGCCCCCCAGACTTTCAAAGACCTAATAAAAAATTAAAAAAGAAATGGAAAATGAGTTTTCAAAGAACTGAAAATTCCAACCTTCTACAGCCCTCAATGGAACAGCTACAAAAAGTTCAGTGTCACAACAAACTTAATAACAAATATTCCTTTCTCCAAAACAATCCAAATATTTAGCTTCAGCCAACTCTAAACTCTAAAAGCACATCTTAGGTGTGAAAGCTTGCTGGCATTTCTCACATCTCGGCTAGGTCACATACAAAATGGTGTACAGCAGCACCCACAGCTCCATCCATGAAGCAGAGGAGCCGGCGTTCTGAGAGGCTCTCCTAACACTGTAGCTACACACTGGTCTACTGCATCAGCATGCCAGCATACTCTTCTAAAAATAATATTTTAGCCAGGCATGGTGGTGCACTCCTTTAGTCCTTAAAGCACTTGGGAGGTAGAGGCAGGTAGATCTCTGAGTTCCAGACCACCCTGATGCAACAAGCAAAGCCTGTACAAGAACTGCAAGGGAATGGTTTTTAGGACCTTGGAGCAGGAAAGAATTTCTAGATTCCACACCACTCAGCTGTTACTCTTGAGCATTTACACATACACCCATACACCTGAGGAACTGACATGCTGACCGCCAGTTTGTTTATTGATGCACAAATTGTGACAGAAAAAATAAAAAAAGACACAAATATTTGTTGCTGGTGAAGTAGGTAAATAAGATTTAATACAGACATACAGTGGGGTATTCCCTAGCAGGTAAGTACACACACTGAAACTGATGTATTAACAGCAATAGAAGAAAATTATCAGTGAAGTAAAGGAAATATTACAATAATTCCTGTGAGAATTTGAATAACCAACTTATGACCCTACTACTAGGCACTGGTTATGGGATAACACTTTCCCTAAATCCCTAGAACATTAGTGTCAGATATGTGTGAATAGCTATTGCTAAGGGTAGGGAGGGAAAAGATTCAGAAAGCAGATGTGGCCAAGCGATTCATTAATTAATATGATGATACTTCAAGTTTTGGTTCTAAATGTGCATCTTCCATTAAAACGAAAGCCCCATAGTTAATACACACAAACAATAATAACAATGACAAAATGAAAACTGATACATTTGGGGGAAGAGCTCTGCAGAACGCAGCTGAGCACACAGAAGAGAAAGGAAGGCAGGCACCTGAAGGCCAGTCCAAGCTCCACCTACCCTGTGTCTTCACCTGAGTCACCCAATTTGAACACTTCTGCTCTCAGCTGGAAAATAAGAGCTCAGTTGACTTTTCCCTGAGGATGAGCGCTGACCTGGACTGCTATCTGGAGTTACTCAGACCATGCAGTTTATTCAGACTGAACATGACGGCTAAGAAAGTGATGTCATTGCAGAGACTCTGGTACAGTAAACAAGCAGAAAATGCAAAAAAGTTTATGTGACTTTGCAAATGTGGCATTCATTGTTAAGTATCTCTCAGAAAAATCACATCGTTTCTGTGGGTCCCAGAACAATGGGCTTGGCTAAACTTGGCCCAAGAGAAGAGAACAATCCAGAATTCTCCAGTTTCTAAGTAGCTAATCTCTGAAGAATGTTTGAGTCAGCTAAATCAGCATATTATGTGTTTACTCTCAAGAAAAGATCAGTAATGTCGAACTAGACTTTAAAATACCTCCACCAAGGTCCAAAAATTAAACAAATCCACTACAAGTTACACATGAACTAATAGAAGACAATGTAGCAGAGTGCCTAAGTGAACACAGCAGTTTTAGAATCTTTTTATTATTACTAAAAAGTACTTGGTTAAGCCGGGCGGTGGTGGCTCACGCCTGTAATCCCAGCACTCTGGGAGGCAGAGGCAGGCGGATTTCTGAGTTCGAGGCCAGCCTGGTCTACAGAGTGAGTTCCAGGACAGCCAGGGTTACACAGAGAAACACTGTCTCGAAAAAACCAAATCCAAAACAAAAAAAAAAAAAAAAGAAAAAGAAAAAAAAGAAAGAAAGAAAGAAAGAAAGAAAGAAAGAAAGAAAGAAAGAAAGAAAAAGTACTTGGTTAAAGAGAGACAGATACACACAGAGGGAAGACAGTGTGCAAACATGTAAACTCTCAGTAATGTAGCCCAGCATGTGAAAAAGCATGGAGATCCCTAGTAACACAGACATCATTACAAGAGACAGAACAACCCAGGGAAAGATAGCCTATGTTAGAGAGCCTTCCCAATCACAGCCTGAAACTGACAGTATGAACTGGTTTGGTTCTGCTTGTTCAGTCCCAGCAAAACCTTCATGAAACTTTGAAAATGAAGAACCCAAGGCAAACACAGTTTTGTTAAAACCACAAATAAAACATGGTTTTAGGGCCTCAAGAGATGGCTCAGCAGTTAAGAGCCTGGCTGGTCTTCCAGAGGTCTTGAATTCAATTCCCAGCAACTACATGGTGGCTTTCAACCATCTATAATGAGATCTGATACCCTCTTCTGGCATGCAGGTGCACATGCAGACAGAGTACTCATACACATAAAATAAATAAATCTTTTTTTTTTCAATTATGTTTTAAATGTAGGGAATATAGTAAAATTCTGAAACTTTAGAACTTTACACAAAAATACTTAGCATTTGTTATTTTTTTAAGCATATAATGAACTGGTTACAAGCTCTCAGCTCAGAAGTCTTTTCTAATACTTCCTAAGCCAGGGAAATGTAAGAAGTCCGGGTGTAGTGAAACACATCTGCAGCTACTTAGGAGGCTGACATAGGAGAATTGCAGGTTCAAAGACAATGAGTGTAACAACTTCTGCCTGAAAATGAAACAAGCCAGAAGAATTCTTATAAACTGAAGCTCCCAGGAAAAGATTCTATTAAAAATCACCTATAGTAAAGATTCTAGAATGGGGCAAGAGAGCTCCATGGGTAAAAACATCTGCTCACAAGCCTGATATCCTAAATTTGATCTGGCCTCAAATGGAAAAAGGAGGAACCAACTCCCACAAATTGTCCTCTAATCTCCACACACACAACATGTCATGTAAGCAACCACACACTGAATGAATGAATGAATGAATGAATGAATGAATGTTTTCTAGAAGCTTCTATAGCATTATCAAGGACTTCATGATTGTGAACCACTGAAATCTCACAGGTCCAGAGTTATCTTTGGCTCTCTGAGCCTCCTTAATAGTTACTTAACCCCCACTTTCTGAATCTGACCTAACATCAAATACCAGCTAAAACCATGTTAAATTGGCTAGCTGATAGCTTTCCTAAAACCAAAGACTAAGATTGTCTTCAAATAATATCTGAAACCTATAGCAGATATTTCTTCACTTTTCTTTAACCCACACAACCTCACAAGTGTAGTTCTCCAATGCCAAATTTACTTTTTGCTTTGTGATTATAAAGTTTGTGTAACCACTGTCATTGTTATTTGGAACAACTTGAAGCTATATCCCAGGTCAAAGTCTGTAGGCTTAGATTCTTTCAAACCTACTTTTAATAAGTAAACTCCTTCTAGCCCACCACCCACCAGAGGTAGTGAGAAGGAAAGATTAATAGAGCAAAGAAGAATGTGGCCCTGCTCAGAAATATTTCCTTGGAGGAAATCCAATCTGTGTTGTCAGGATATCAGCAATTCAGTTCGCATGGCATTCATTAATCAGCAATGGCAGATTGATCTAGAAGAAACCCACAAGGCTCTGCCAATCAGCCCCAAGAAACTGCTGGAACACCACCAGTACTTTTTCAGTGCATTTCTCTCTATGTGATCACGACAAACGATAACCAAGAAAAAATGGTAAGGTGTACCAATACCATCCAGCACTATCAGCAAAGACTGGTGTCAGCAAACCCAACGATAACCAGTAAAGAATGGCAAGGTGTACCAATACCACAAAGCATCATCCATTGTCTAGTGGGCTGTATTTATATCCTTTACAAACACATGTCCTCTCAAGCATCTGCTCTAGCAAAACATCACATGCCCTTTTTCCAGGCTGCCTCAGGAAAAACACATGCCTGTTCTTATCAAAACACCCTCCCTTGTGTCTGCTTTAGCAAAAGCATCCTCTCATAAGGCAGTTTCCAGAAAAACATCACGTGACACAACTGAGTCTCCCAAGAAACCAGAAATTTCCATTTCAATGCTCACTCATATTTGACTCCAGAATACTACTATCTCTTATTCCCTTTCAAACAAGAAGAGCTTTGCATCAACAGAGTTCAGTGGTAAACTGCTTGCCAAACTCACAAGTCCACGTGTTCAACTTTCAGTACCACTCAAAATAAAAGTTTTGAGAAAAACTTTTAAACAGTTGCACCTAAAACAACTATGAAAACTACCACTGTCAAAAAGAATAAAAAAGAAAACACATGGTAACATACTGCCATTGATTCTCTTCCTCAGAAAGAATGGGCCTTTGTCAGCGTGGCACATAGATGCAGAGTGACCATAAGGGACACATGGGCTGATACTCAGTTCTACTCTTGCAGAACTGTAAGACATGGGACAAATCATCCCTAAGGGCCTTTTATAAAATTTGTCATGATATCTCCCTAGTTCCCAAGAGACTCATTAAAAGGACATGACTCCTCACAGGCTGTCAAGTGCCCCTAAAGGTAGGATATCATACAGAAGCTCAAAGTGCCCAGCTTTGACCTTAAAAAGACACACCAAGCCACTTGTCATAAGAGTAATAATACTCATTAAACAACTCTCATCTAGACTCAAATTCCAACATGGGAACCAATCTCAACTCTTCTTGAGTGCACCTGGAATGTCTTCATGTACAAAAGAGAAAGCAGTGATAGTGTTCTGCAGTCATAAGGCTGCTAAGAGCACGCAAGAGAATCATACCTGATGTGCTCTTATCAGCATACAGTAAATTAACCCACAACTGAGGACATGACAATGCCTTTAGACAGACCAAGTTAGCCACTGAAAGAAAACAGGAAACTAAGTATCCTTTGTTGATAAAATAGCACCTACCTTTGGGTTGGGGTTGTGTCTCTCTGTGAGTAAAACCAGCTAATTCATTAGCAATCATCTTGAAGAACAATTTCCACATAAGTTCTGCCCTGACCAAAGACACATAACATACCCACAGCACCACTCACGTGACCAGGACACAAAAATAAATAATTTTGTAGACAAACTAATTCAAAAAGACACAGACGATCCTGCCAAGAAAAGAAACCAGAGCTGATGCTCCACGTCTATGTGTCTAGGTGAAGGAAGGTTGTCTCCTGTGTGTGTAATTCAAGAGACTGAAAAGTCCCAGCTGTAGATGGACTGCAGCATCTCCACAGACCACCTTCTGAGGAACACACCTCTCTAAATGGAGGCCAGACTATTTCAACACATATAGCTCTTCCTTCGGACACACCCAGATGGTTCACCTAAGTACCCATTCTAAGCAGTACAGCTCCCATTTGAGAAGCATAGTCCAATCAAGATTCTCCCACCTCTGTCTCCACACTAAGCTAGAACATGAGGAAATTATATACTCCAATTCAAAAGTTTCAACCACCTAGACTCTTACCATGCCATTCCTGCTAGCCCACCAGTACCCAGGGTATCACGTGGACCCTCCTCACCAAGAATACCTATGCTGCTCTGGCACTGAGCATTCACACCTGCTCTCCTCATCGTGGGTACATTCTTTCTTTATAATTTTATTTATTTATTTTATGTGCATTGTATGACTGTGTGAGGGTATCAAAATCCCTGGAACTGGAGTTGCAATTTTGTGCTACCATGTGGGTGCTGGGAATTGAACCAGGATCCTGTGGAAGAACAGAAGTGTTCTTAATCACTGAGCCATCTTTCCAGACCTAGCAACCTATCTTCCTTCTTTCTTTTTCTTTCTTTTCTTTCTTTCTTTTCTTTCTTTCTTTCTTTCTTTCTTCCTTCCTTCCTTTCTTTCTTTCTCTCTTTCTCTCTTTCTTCCTTCCTCCCTTCCTTCCTTCCTTCCTTTCTCTCTCTCTCTCTCTCTCTCTCTCTCTCTCTCTTTCTTTCTTTCTTTCTTTCTTATGTCTGCTTATTTTATGTGTATGGGTTTGTGCCTAAATGTATATATGGGCACCATGTGTGTGCAGGAGCCTTCCAAATTCAAAAGAGGTGTCATGAAGTGGAAATGCCAGGTTTTTTAGGAAATTCAGTTGTTTTTCTGGAAACTGTCTTATGAGAGGATGCTTTTGCTGAAACAGACACAGGGGAGCGGGGGATGTTTTGCTGAGAACAGACATGTGGTGTTTTTCTGGAAGCTGCCTGGAAAAGGGGCATATGATGTATTGCTGGAACGGACACATGATGTTTGGAAAGGGTATAAGTCTGACTAACAGACAGTGGATGATGTTATTGCCTTGGTCTGCCTTACCACTCTTTCCTAGTCTTCACTGATGATGCTGTGGCACTGGTTTGCCTTGCATTCTTTTCTGATCATTGTTGTGACTTCATAGACAGAAACACAACAAAGAACTTCTGGTGGTATTGTGGTAGTTTCTTGCTGCTTTTGTGCAGACTCAGACCTATTGGCAGAGCCTCTCAGTTTCTTATGAATTGAACTGTTGTAAATGGTGTTTGCAAGTGGACTGAGTTATCGCTGCTGATTCATGTGAACTGAACTACTGATACACTGATAATGGAGATTGGAATTGTCCCAAAGAACTACTTCTAAGCAGGTCCACATCCTCTTTTGTCCTAGGAACCTTTCCTTTCTACTACCTCTGGTAGGTGGTAGATTTAAAAGGAGGTTAAAGCATTTAAGAACCCTTATTAAAGCCAGGCCGTGGTGGTGCACGCCTTTAATTCCAGCACTTGGGAGGCAGAGTCAGGCGGATTTCTGAGTTCGAGGCCAGCCTGGTCTACAAAGTGAGTTCCAGGACAGCCAGGGCTACACAGAGAAACCCTGTCTCGGAAAAAAAAACAAAAACAAACAAACAAACAAAAAAAAAACCCCTTATTAAACTAGTTTTGAAAAACCTAAGCCTACAGTGTCAGATTCCCTAAAACTTAAGAGTTACAAATGGTCATAAGTCTCCATGTAGGTCCTGAGACCAAACCTTGTCCTCTGTAAAGTTAGTAAGCACTCTTAACCACTGAGCCATCTCTCCAACCCCAACTATACAGAAATTCTCTATTAATTCTGAAAGCTCCTGCCTCTCAAGCCCCAGTCATGGTCACAGTCAGCTCCCTCACCTCCGGGGAGAGCCAGTTCAGTGACACAATGTGAGCTGCTCTGATATGGCAGCCAGCCACTTACATAAACTGAGCATGTGAAATGTGTGTGCTAGCCATTAGCCTGAATCCAAACTACACACTTGATCTTGGAAACAGCTCCCTGATAAGAGTCACAGATGGCCATTCTTTTGACTAAGCTATGGCTCCAGGCCTAAATGACCAGGGCTAAAACTCAAAGTCACATAGTGAAGGCTCAAGGTAAAACTGTTGTATCTTTCCAGAAATCAGGATTTGATAGGTATTCGATCACATTTCTGAGGGACAGCTCTAACTGCCATTATAATGCAGCTCAATGGGTTACACCAAAAGGTAACCCAAGGGCTCTGTTCTGGCTCAGTTTGAAAGGACCAATTGTGTGCTCTCTTCAGCCCTTCTCAGTCTCCAGAGCCATGGTGCCCAACCTTCCTAGTGCTGCTACCATTTAATATAGCTCCTCATGTTGTGAGGATCCCAAACTATAACATTATTTTTGTTCTACTTTAGATCCAATTTTGCTATTGTTCTGAATCATAATGTAAATATTTTTAGAGAAGGAGGGTTGCCAAATGGGTCATGACCCACAGGTTGAGAATGACTGCTCTAAAGCCAACCTCTTCCTCTCAATTGGTAGGAACACTAATTCTATCCTGTACCTGACTCTACAATTGAAATTTAAGCCAAAAAAGAGATCATTACAGTGTTCTTTTAACCTTTTTTTCTTTACTCTATAGCCCTGGCTAGCCTTAAGCTTGTTTTGTTGGCCTCAAACTCACAGAAATTCATGTGCTTCTACTTGTACTTAATCTTTTATTTTTTTCACTGATAAACTAATAAGAAAAAAACCCAAGTATTCAGTTTTTAATGTTTTTTTTTTGTTTTTTTTTGTTTTTTTGTTTTTGTTTTTTTTTTTTTTTTTGGTTTTTCGAGACAGGGTTTCTCTGTATAGCCCTGGCTGTCCTGGAACTCACTCGGTAGACCAGGCTGGCCTCGAACTCAGAAATCCTCCTGCCTCTGCCTCCCAAGTGCTGGGATTACAGGCGTGCGCCACCACCGCCCAGCCCAGTTTTTAATGTTTTAAAGATAAATATTAGTCTTTTTCTTCTGTGTAAATGCATGCATAGTATATGGATGTATACATGTTTGTGCATATGCACATTTGCATGCCGGTACATGTGTGTACACATGTGTGGAAGCTAACGTCTTTCTTCCATACTTTTCCACCTACTTTTTAGGTCAGGTGTTGATGAACCCAGAGATCACTGACTGGCTAGTCTGGCTTTGCTCCCCCAGCATTAGGGCTGCAGTCGCACACCACACCAGGATTTTCTACAAGGATACCAGAGAGCCTAACTCAGTTTCTCATGCTTGGATGACAGACACATTACTGATGAGCTATCTTCTCGGGTCTTTTAATGTTTAAAATACAAATGCTGGCATTTTTAAATCCATTTGTAACTCTCTTTATACAGTATGACAACTTCATAACCCTGCTCTTGAGCAGTGGCCCTCAAACTGCACAATGCATCAGAACCACTGGAAGACTTGCTGAATAAAACAGACAGCTGGACTGCCCCAGACGCTCGATCTTTGCAGATCTGGGGAACTGCAGCTATACAATGAACCACTGATCTACAAGCGTTCCTGAGGATAAAACTGATAGCAGTCTCCAGCCAGAGAGGGCTGCTGGCTGAACGTTGCCTCTGCTCTATCCTGCAGTCTTCACGTCACACAAGTCCTACACAAGCTTGTGCCCAAAAAACCTCAACACCCCACTTCTACAGACCTGTTCTCATACAACCTGATGTGTCAAAAAGTGCCAAATTTATAGCAACCAGCTAAAGGTCCACTTTCTTTTTTAAAAGAAGAAACAAGTTATTTCTTAAATAGTTGCTAGTTGCCTTTTTATCAGACTTTTGTTTTTTCCCCCATTGACATATTAAAAACAAGAGGAAAATCCCAATATCAAACTTGTATATTCACATGGATATTCTACTTGTACAATGCTAAGATGATACTGAGACAGGCTCTTGCTATGGAGCCCTGGTTACCAGACACACTGAAACTATTAGAAAAGAAACTTGGGAAGACCCTGGAGGACATGGGCACAGGGGAAAAGCTCCTGAACAGAACACCAATAGCTTATGCTCTAAGATCAAGAATTGACAAATGGGACCTCATAAAATTACAAAGTTTCTGTAAGGCAAAGGACACTGTCAGAAGGACAAAACGGCAACCAACAAAGTGGGAAAAGATCTTCACCAACCCTACTACAATAGTGGGAAGTCTATTACAGGATAACCAGTCACTTTCTGATGGAGACTGAGGCACACTCCACAGTAAAGACTTTTTATATCTGGTACTGAAAAACTGGTCAAATGCCCAAAGCATGGAGAACATAGGCCCTGGTAGGGGAAACTATGCTCTTGTTTTCTAAATAGATATAGTGTCTTCAATTTACATTCAAAATTATATTTAGTTCCATAAATTAGTACTGCTATCAAGTTTGGTCAGAGGAATTTCTTTTAAAAAATTAATTTCATTTCATGTGCAAGTATGTGTGCATGTGTATGCATGTGCTATACATGTAAAGGTCAGAGCACAACTTACAGAAGTCAGGCTTCTCTGACTATCTGGGTACCAGAAAGTGGAACTCAGGTCATCAGGTTTGGTAGCAGGTACCTTTATTGACTGGGCTATCTCTCTTGCAGTAGGCAGCCTTAACTGCAAAGATTCATAACTGGTCAAGGTGCTTATAAGTGATTACTGTGTGTTCAGCTCTAAGTGAGCATGTGCATCAGTCCCTCCAATGTTCAGGGGAAATCATTAAAAGAAAAGATGGAAAGAATCATCGAGCCAAAGGATTGTGCAGAACTGTGAAATACCGCTGTATTTAAGAATTCACAAAAGTTACAATTGTCTGCAGAAGGCCTGCACAACATTGGACTATCCAAATCCTGTCATAAAAGTTTTCTCCCAATAAAGTACTCTTCTTCTCTTGGGAGGCATCTATTGAGAGTCCATGAACAAAACCATACAATATGGTATGTACCTTCTGTGTTTATGTCTAGAGAATCATTCTTGGTACCATCTTTACATGTAAGTCCTTCCCATCCTTGACCACAATCAAGTACTATTGGATTTAGTTCCATAATATATTCCAAATCTGGACGGTCCTCACCAATTCTACCTCTGTAATCTAAACAAGTCACCATCACCTCTGGTTGATCTTTAGTAGCCTCCTGACGGGTTTCCTTGTTTCCACTTTCCCCATGGAACTCACCCTCAAACACTCCTTAGACAGCAGTCACGCTCTTTTCAAAACTGTGAGTCTTATTGCTCCAAACATCCATAGACTCCAATTTATGTGTCTGTTTGGTGTTGGTGACCAAGTCAGGACTCACATGTGCTAGGCAAACATTCTACCACTCATTTTTTTTTTTTGATAAAATAAGTTGCCCAGGTTGAAATGTGATCATCCTACCTCAGTTCCCTGAGAAGATGAGATTACAAGCCTGCCCTACCTAGGCCTAGCTGGACTCTCATTTTTAAACTGTGAATGAGAGTTGAGATAACTGTGTCTTGCCTCACCTCATTTCTTAGCATCCCCTCTCATGCACTGTATAACATGCACTTAACTCCACCCCTTGATTATACTGAATGCAATTCCATCTCCCAACTTTGTGTGGGCATACTCTCCATCCAAAACGCTAGTCACCTCAACCATCACATGCAGGTTTCATGTTCAAAGCCATGTGTGCAAAGCGTCTTCCCTTTTCCTACCCAGAACCAACATTATCACTACTTCCTTATCACTGAAAATTTTTCTAAGAAGCAAAAGGGGGTGTTTTTGTTAAGTCAAAACCAAATAAGTAAGGAACACCAAGATATAAAAGAAGAATTCTCAGGTGAGACTACCTGAATTCAACTACTCACAAAAGTTATCAGACCCACAGCCCTACACAAAGGCTTTAATACAGTTACTACCATGTCTGGGCTTTGTACACATCAGCATAGCAAAGCTGTCCCCATGGACAGGAAGAAGAGTGGAGCAGTAACAGGAATGGGCTAGGACAAGGTGAAACCCACAAATACACATCTTTAGTGACCAAAGATGTGCACCAGCTGGGCACCACCTCCCCTAGTCCCACCACCTTACAATAGTCTATTCAGAATTTAAATCTACCAACATGGCCTGACAGTGGTGGCGCATGTCTTTAATCCCAGCACTTGGGAGGCAGAGGCAGGCAGATTTCTGAGTTCAAGACATGCCTGGTCTACAGAGTGAGTTCCAGGACAGCCAGGGCTACACAGAGAAACCCTGACTCAAATAACAAAAAACAAAACAAAAAAAAAAAATCTACCAACATGGTTATTCATTAGGTCAGATTCTCCTGACTGACTCTAAGGAGTTGTCCTCAGTGTTTAAAATAAGGTGCAAATTTAATCAAATCAAGTTGATCAAATTCACCATAATAAGATAACAGTTGCCAACTTAAATAATAATTGCAGAGATTTTTCAGATAAAAACACAATGTGCAAAAAGCAGATCATTGCAACAGACTTTTGCATGCCAAAATAAGCAATGTATGGGAGAGGTTGATCAAGAGGGAAAATTCCTAAAGCTGAAACAAAGAAGATTTTGTAAGATATTCTGAAACACCATCCCTTGGCTACAAGCATGAACAACAAAAGTAACCTAAGATTCAGCAAATGCTGTTGGGCAGATATCTTGTCTTAAAGCAGGGTAGCTATGATCACTGCATCAGGGCTATTAATATGCTTGTAGGGGGGAGAGCAGACCCTCATAAAGCCTGCAGGAGATGTCTACAATCCTAGTATCCTCAAAGCAAAAGCAGTATTAATGCATATACCACTATATCATGCTATTGAAGCAGCTAAGCACTTATGTCTATGCCTACTGACAATATATTGACTCTGTTGAAGGAGACTTCCTTCTCACTCAAATCCAATGAACTTACAAATTCTTTCACCAACATTAACTTTTAATCCTTGATCTTTCTGTACCTGTGACAAACTGTTTTACTGTCTCCTGGTCTTTTGTTTTGTTTTGTTTTGTTTGGGGGGTGTTAGTTTTGTAGGGCTTTGGAGAGGGAGGCAGGGTTTCTCTGTCCTGGAACTTCATTTGTAGACCAGGCTGACCTCAAAGTCATAGAGATCCACATCCTCTACCTTACAGAGTGCTGGGGTTAAAGGTATGTGCCACCACCACCCTGTAATTGTATTTTTAAAGATTTGTTTTAAGCTCAAGAAGAAGGAAGACCAAAGTATGGATACTCTGGTCCTTCTTAGAAGGGGAGACAAAATATCCACAGGATGAGATACAAAGTGTGGATCAGAGATAGAAAGAAAGACTATCCAGAGACTGCCCCACCTAGGGATCCATCCCATATACAGTTACCAAACCCAGACACTATTGTGGATGCCAACAAGTGCTTGCTGACAGGAGCCTGATATAGCTGTCTCCTCAGAGACTCTGCCAGAGCCTGACAAATATAGAGGGGAACACTCTCAGCCAACCATTGATTTGAGCACAAGGCCCACAATGGAGGAGCTAGAGAAAGGACCCAAGGAGCTGAAGGGGTTTACAGCCCCATAGAAGGACCAACAATATGAACCAACCAGTACCCCTAGAGCTCCCAGGGACAAAAACACCAACCAAAGCCGGGCGTGGTGGCGCACGCCTGTAATCTCTGCACTTGGGAGGCAGAGGCAGGCGAACTTCTGAGTTCGAGGCCAGCCTGGTCTACAAAGTGAGTTCCAGGACAGCCAGGACTAGACAGAGAAACCCTGTCTCGAAAAACCAAAAAAAAAAAAAAAAAAAAAAAAAAAAAAAAAAAAACCACCAACCAAAGAGTACACATGGAGGGACCCTTGGCTCCAGCTGCATATGTAGCAGAGAATGGCCTTGAAGGACATCAAAGGGAAGAGAGGCCCTTAGTTCTGAGAAGGCTCCATGCCCCAGTATAGGGGAATGCCAGGACAGGGAAGCTGGAGTGGGTGGGTTGGTGAGCAGGGGGAGGGAGGATGGGTTGGGGGCTTTCAGAGGGAAAACCAGGAAAGAGGATAATATTTGAAATCTAAATAAATTTTCTGTGTATGTGTGAGTGTCTGCATATATATAAATGCACTACATACATGCAATGCCCATGGAAGCCAAAAGAAACTTTCATATCCCTTCGAATTGGAGTTACAGAGTGTGGTGAAATATCACACAAGTAGCAAGAATAGCAAGTGTTCTCAACTACTAAGCACCTCCAGCCCGTTTCTCCCCAGTTTTATCATCATGTATCACAATGCCTGAGACTCAAAAGATGCTTTAAAAATACTATCAAGCTGGGCGTGGTGGCGCACGCCTGTAATCCCAGCACTGGAGGCAGAGGCAGGCGGATTTCTGAGTTCGAGGCCAGCCTGGTCTACAGAGTGAGTTCCAGGACAGCCAGGACCACACAGAGAAACGCTGTCTTGAAAAAAAAAATTACTATCAAATATTCTTTAAGTGCAAAGACGAAACAGACAAACATGGATGGATAGAAATTATTTCTTGAATGTTCTTACCCTGTATTATGGATTGAGTCTAAAACATACCCCTAATAAGTCAAGAATAAAAGACTTGGTAGCCAAAGCAAGAATATTCAAAGGTATGTCTTAAGAGTGATTGGATCTTGAAAACTCTGACTCTAATGGTGGTTTCATAATTTGATAGTACTTGTGGAGATGCAATCATTAGCACCATCAGTGCTAATATCCAGAGATGTGGCCTGGATAAAGGAAGGATAAGTAAAGGTGCAGGTTCTTGGGGACTTATCTGAGCCCTCTTCCTGTTCTCTGCCTCCAGTCTATCATGAGGTAGCTGCCCTGTCCCAGTGTTCCCCACTATGATGTTCAGCCTCATCTTAGACCCATAGAAGTAGAACACATGATCATTAAATAAGACCTCTGCAACAGGGAGTCAAATTAACCAACTCTCCTTTTTATCTCTTTGGTACCCATCAGTAGTGAAGAGTTAACACACTATACCCCAGTCAGCCTGTAACCACAGATACCTCTATGAAACCCTGTATTTCTGTCTAAAATTTCCATTCACAGCTTGGAGAGATGGTTCAGTGGTTAAGAGCACTGGCTGTTCTTCCAGAGTTCCAGAGTTCAATTCCCAGAAACCACATGGTAGCTTACAACCATCTGTATGGGATCCAGTGCTCTCTTCTGGTGTGTCTGAAGATAGCTACTGTGTACTAATATATGTTAAATAAATAAGTAAATAATTGTTTTTTAAAAATTCCATCCACATCCTTTGCCCATCACCTACTTATGAACATAGATAAATGGATGGATGGATGGATGGATGGATGGATGGATGGATGGATGGGAGGGAGGGTGGGAAAAATGGTTGGGTGGTTAAAAAGCACTGAGTGCGCTTCCATAGGACCAGAGGACCTATGGAAGGTCCTCCATATGACCTCCTTCCATAGGACCTTTCCCAGAACCCATATGGCAGTTCACAACTGTCTTGAACTCTAGTTCTATCTTAGTTATGGTTTTACTGCTATGAACAGGCACCATGACCAAGGCAACTCTTATAAGAAACAACATTTAATTGGGGCTAGCTTATAGGCTCAGAGGTTCAGTTCATAATCATCAAGGCAGGAAACAGCCAGAGCTGAGAGTTCCACATCTTCATCTGAAGACTCCTAATGGAAGACTGGCTTCCAGGCCGCTAGGATTAGGGTCTTAAGCCTACACCCACAGTGACACACCTACTCCAACAAGGCCACACCTCCTAATAGTGCCATTCCCTGGGCCAAGCATATACAAACCATCACAAGTTCCAAGGGATCTTCTGGCCACCATAGGCATTGCATATGTGTAGTATACAAGCATACATGTAGGCAAATCAACCATGCACATAAAATTTTAAAATGAAAATAAACATATAGATGAACCACAGACTCATTTAAACAATTGTTTTTTTTTTTTTTTTCATTTCTCTTGATCAAAGACGTCACCAACTTCCCTTATAGTTAGAAGAGGGCTATTGCCATGTTTTTCCTCTCTTTTGAACTGAAGAAACAAATGATGGCCAAAATGTAGTTTAAATGTACTTTTGACCAGCCTAGAGAGCATGGTGGCCAAGGCCTATCACTCAGGAGACAGAGGCATTCAAGGTCAGCCTGATCTACACAGTAGTTCCAGGACAGCCTGGGTTATATAGAGCAACCCTGTCTTAAATAACTAAGTGAACAAACAAACAAATGCCATCCATTTTTTTTTTTTTGCCATAAATGTTTTATTACAACAGAAATCAGTTTCTGAAATAAGCTTAGGGTTTTTTTGTTTTTGTTTGTTTGTTTGTTTGTTTGTTTGTTTTTACAAACTAAATGTTAGAAAGATTTACCTTTGGCCAACCCTAAAGCACTACCTATGATTAAGCTTTTCAAACGTATAGGTTAAGTTCTCTAACTGTGACAATATCATACAATAAGATTATCATTCAGATGATAAACAAGTTATTATTGGAAAAGCAAGGCTTTAGACTCAAATACAGTCCAAGATTTAGACTTTACCCCAGTCAACTATATATCCTTAAATTACTTAACTGCTCAAGCTTAGTTTCCTCTTGTGTAAAGCTCAGATTTCTGACCTAGCTGCTACATGGATAACATATGAAGGGCTAGGGATATAGCACAGTTGATGGAATGCTAACTAGGCCACCATGCACACACCACTGGGCTGGTTACCCAAAACTGCATATACAAGATATGGTAGGACACACCAGTTATCCCAGCACTCTAAAGTGGAGGCAAAAGGATAAGAAATTCAAGGGCAAACTCAACTACAGAGAGAGCTAGAGGTCAGCTGAGCCTTCAAGAGACCAGTCTCAGAGCCCGGAGAGGGAGTGAAAACCATTTAAGACATATAAAAGCTCAATAAACTGTTGCAATTACCATAAAACTAACACCTCTAGTCACTGAATGTAACTAGGGAAAAAAAGTATTTAAACAGAATGTGTTTTAAAGGTTGTTTTACAAATCAAGTAAGTAAAGACTAAATGTGAACTCAATATGAGACAGAAGAGAAATACAACACAAATTATGGGGACATGGAGGCATGGGGACAAAAAGGAGCTCCCAACTTAGGAATCTGGTTGAAACCTCTTGCCATCTGAAAATCAGTAATTCCAATACAATCAACCACATTTTCTATGAAGGTTGCTCACATAGACATAATACTCTTTTATAGAGAGAATGTTAACAAAGTAGGGAAGGTTATAGGCCCTCAGGGGGCCTATTACTGTTATTTTCCTAAATGGACATCTTGTTGGACTGGAGAGCTCATAGGTTAAGAGCACTGGAATGCTCTTATGGAGAAACCAGGGCTCAATTCCCAGCACCCACATGGTAGCTCACAACCACCTGTAACTCTAGGTCCAATGGATACAATGCCCTTTTCTAACCTTCATAGCCACAAGGCACATACATGGTGCATAAACATACATGCAGGCAAATACAAACACATGTAAAGGAAAATAATTTTTCATTAAAAATGGGCACTTTATCAAACTGCCTTCTAAACTGCCTCTTGGCCTTAGTCAGAGAGGATTCTTGTTTCAGTAGTGACAGCTAAGTAGTCCAAGTGCTGAGAGCAAGTGACTGTTGAGCGCTCAGTCCTAAGTGGACATCTCTGTGAGTCCTTCAGAGGCTTACTAAAGAGAGGGCAGGAAGAGTGTCAGAGCAGGGAAATGGAGGACAGTACTGTGACACACTGTCTTCCAAATACAGCACAGCCACTGCAACCATGAACTCAGAGCATCTATGGTTACCTCCACAAAATCCAGCTATCAATATCCCCCAAAGGACAAACACTGAAGGCCTCACTCCCCTGTGAGGAGCTACTGGCAGGCAAAGGTTACTGGGTGTGGGGAGGGGGGTGGGGGGGTGGTAATAGCTATTCCTTGTTGTAAAGCTGACTACATCTGGAATTAACTAAAACCCAAGGAGATGGGTACCTTTAATCTGGGCCATACCTTCTGCTGGCAGTCTATAGAAAGGATATAGAAAAGAAATCTCTTCTCTTCTCTCCTCTCCTCTCCTCTCCTTTCCTCTCCTCTCCTCTCCTCTTCTCTCTCTTCTTCTTCTTCTTCTTCTTCTTCTTCTTCTTCTTCTTCTTCTCTCTCTCTCTCTCTCTCTCTCTCTCTCTCTCACTCTGCCTGCTCTCCATCTCTCTGGCAAGTCCATCCCTTCACTGGCAATACAGCCCACTTTTTGGGACTCCAGTATATACTGATGACCAGTTGAGAACAGCTATTGAGTTCTTGGACCATCATTGGACTAGCTAAACCACAGCCTGTAAGGCATTCTAATAAATCCTAGATAGCTGGATGAATAGATAGATGGATGGATGGATGGATGGATGGATGGATGGATGGATGGATGGACGGACGGACGGACAGACAGACAGATAGACAGATAGACTGGATGGATAGATATATAGATAAGACAGACTGCCGGGTGGTGGTGGCGCACGCCTTTAATCCTAGCACTTGGGAGGCAGAGGCAGGCAGATTTCTGAGTTCGAGGCCAGCCTGGTCTACAAAGTGAGTTCCAGCACAACCAGAGCTACACAGAGAAACCCTGTCTCAAAAAAAAAAAAACCAAAAAAAAAAAAAAAAAAAAAAAAAGACAGACAGACAATAGATAGATTCTATCAGTTCTGTTTCTCTACAGAACCCTGAATGATACAGGGAGGGGGGTTTGAGGTTTTGTTTTTGTTTTCAGTGCTATATCCACTGGTAAATTGTAGTAAAAATCTTAAGTACCTGACAACCCTTCTGATTTACAGTTGTATCTCATCAGCTGTACCCTATCCAGTAACAGAAGTCATTGCAAGATTCACTTGGGCTCCTTAGCAACTCTTAAGATATAACTTCAGAAGCCATGAAAGCAGAAGACAGTACTCATGAAATGACACTTAATTTGCATCTTTCCTTCCAAAAACCCACCTGTGTTATTGTGTAAGACTTGGGTAAGTCATATTTCCTCTTTCTCTTTACTACCACACTTAAATCTTAGAAATGTTAGAAATGTCTTTTAATAAACTCTAACTCTGCATCAGTCTGGTTCAGTTCAAAATTCTTTTCTGCAGCAAAATTAAGGCTCCAGCTTTACCTGAGTAGAGGTCCCTAGAAGATAAGGAAGCTCCTCAGACCTCCTCACCCTCCTCAGAAGGAGGGTGGGACAGTGTCCTGCTGCCACTGATAATACATATACCCTAAATCTAAGCACATCTGTTAACTGGTTTGAAGAGTGTTCTGGAATTCCTAGACCAGTCAAGAGTAAGCAATCTGCCTTCTATCCAGAAGTTTAAAGACATAGAAAGGGAAATGGGAGGGGATAAAATCTTGAAAAGGTTCCACTTCTAACAGAGAGGTGGGATGCAGTTCAAGTCCACATACAGGAAGCATAGCAAGGAGGCCAGAAGCAGTTCCCCCATTATGGTGAAGGTCAGAGGAGGAATGCTCTGTGGCACAACTGTGACAGTACTCTGCCACCCCACATTCAGCATCTACTGTGACACTGTACTAAGACAACAACATTGACACGATGTTGCTTACACATTAAAGAAACATGAGAGATCCCATGTTGATGAGAGGTATAAGTGTAACATGAGAGATCCCATGCATCCGAGATACAGCTCTGTTGGTTGAGTACATGCTAACATGACCCCAGATCTGTATAAACCTGCTGTAGTGGATCACTAATTCCAGCACACAGGAAGCAGATCAGAGGTTCAAGGTCAACCTTAGCTACAGAGAGTTCAAGCCCAACCTAGCCTGTATGAGATCTTTCCTCAAAACACAAAGGACAGAGGTTAATGATGGCTTAGAGACCAAGAGTGTATACTGTTCTTTTAAAGAGTCCAAGTTCTGTCACCATCATCCACGTGGCAACTTACAACTGGCTAACTCCAGCTTCCAGGCATCAACCATCCCCTCTGCTACTACATGCACATGGTACAGATAAACTCACGAAAGAGTGCACATATCTTAAAAAATAAATTAAAAAAAAAAAAAAACAAGGGAGAAGGTGAAATGGCTCAGAAAATAAAGGCACTTACTGCATACCTGATGACATTGCAGAAGGTAAAAACTAACTTCTGAAAGCTGTCCACACTATGGTAAGCACACCTACACTAAATAAATGTAATTTAATTTTTTTTTAAAGTGCTGTGATGGTTTGTATATGCTTTTCCCAGGGAGTGGCACTATTAGGAGGTGTGGCCTTGCTGGAGTAGGTGTGTCACTGTGGGTGTGGGGTTAAGACCTTCACCCTAGTTGCCTGGAAGTCAGTCTTCTACTAGCAGCCTTCAGATGAAGATGTAGAACTCTCAGCTCCTCCTGTACCATGCCTGCCTGGATGCTGCCATGTTTCTGCCTTGATGACAACGGACTGAACCTCTGAGCCTGTAAGCCAACCCCAATTAAATGTTGTCTTTTATAAAACTTGCATTGGTCATGGTGTCTGACCACAGCAGTAAAACCCTAAATAAGACAAGTGCTAAGGAGACAGCTCAGTCAGTGAAGTGCTTTCCATGCAAGCATAAGGACCAGAGTTTGATCCCCAAAAAAGCCACATACAGAATATCCCTAGGAAAGCAGAGACTGGAAGCCCAGGGTTGGTTGATTGGCCAGTCTAACCAAATCAAAGAGCTCCAGATTCAGTAAAACATACTGTCCCCCCCAAAAAAAAATTTAAAAAAAACAGTGGGAAGTGACTGAGGAAGACATCTGACATTGACCTCTAGACTCTACATGCATGAACACATGTGTGCACATTCACACACAAAGAAAGCTTCTATATTACACAGCTAGTACACAGCAGCAAAGATTGAAACCCACTTCCTCTGCTAGTCTGAGTCTAAAATACCATGGTCCTTTCCTCTACCTTGCAATACCAAGGGATTAACACTACCCCAAGAAATACAACACAATGAGATCAAACCAGCAATGGTCTGATTCCTCTCCAACACCATCCAGACTCTGCTCGGGAGCCTCCGTGGACTTTTCTCATGTTCTCAGTGTGCCCTGTGGACATGGGCCCAGGACATGGCCTGTTCTCTCACAACACTATTTTTTTCTTTTCTAGAAAAAAGGTTGCTGGGCGGTGGTGGTGCACGCCTTTAATCCCAGCACTTGGGAGGCAGAGGCAGGTGGATTTCTGAATTCGAGGCCAGCCTGGTCTACAGAGTAAGTTCCAAGAAAACCAGGGCTATACAGAGAAGCCCTGTCTCAAAAAACAAAAAAAACAAAACAAAAAAAACAAAAACAAAAAAAAAAAACAAAAAAAAAAAAAAGGTCACCTCACCCTTCAAAAATTATATAATTCTTAAGATCTTATTTTTTTTTAATTTATGTGTATAGTGTTTCTTCTGTGTGTATGTCTCTTCACCACATGTATATCTGGTGCCTTGAAGGCCAGAACTCCTAATGGTTCTGAGTAAATCGAACCCAGGTTCTCTGGAAGTGCTTTAGGGACTGAACCATCTCTCTAGGTCTAGTTGTACACATTTTTTGCTATTTTATTATGGTTGTGTATATGATAAGGTCAGAGCACAATCTCGTGGAATCAGTTCTTTCTTCCACCTTTGTTTGGGTTCCAAGTATGAACCCAAGTCACCATGGTTTTGTAGCAGTCACCTTTGCCCACTGGGCCATCTAACTGGCTCAGTTAGATGAACCGTTATTTAACTTAAGTAGCATAATATAAATAAGAGTATTGACTGTTTTGAGGAAGTTGGCAGTGTACAGAAGCTGCAGTGATACAGTTCTGCCTCAGTGTACCAGGCCTAGAGCGTCCAAGTTCTGAGACTGCCACTTACTAGTTCTGTGGCCTTGAGTCCATCTTCTGTAAGTGGTTTTATATGTTTAATATGAGAACTGAGTGACTTAATTCACAATAGTTGCTTAGGGTATAAGGTCAAAATATTGACTTGGTCAACTCAGTCTATTTTATTTTATTTCACCACCGAAACTTCTCAACAGCCTTTTAAAGTTATTGCCTCATTACTAGATGGAATTTCATAAACACTAGGAACTGTACTCTACACAGGAAGCATTCAATAAAGATTTGTTTGTAAAAAAAAAAAAAAAAAAAAAAAAAAAAAAAACTACCTAAAAAAAGCACATATCCAATGTATAACATCCAAACCTGGTGGATGCCTATAATGCCGGCACCTGCAAAGTAGAGCAGGGATTGGGGATTAGCTCCATGATAGATTGCTTGACTAACAAGCGCCAGGCCTCCCGGCTCAGTCCTCCGCCCTGGAGCAGGGGCAGGAGACCAAAATCTTCCTCCAGTACACAGCAAATTTGAGGCCAAGCTAGGCTAAGTGAGGCCCTGTCTCAAGAAAACAAACCCCACAGAAGAAGAAATATAGAAAGTGTGGATCCAAAGACCATACCTTCCCACTGAGGGTAATTTCGTAAGGAAATGTGTCAAAGTCTTAGCAAGAGCAAAGGCAGATTAAATGATTACAGGATGATAAAAGTTAAGAAACAAAAGCGGTGTGGCAACACAAAGAACAAAGAAAGACAGCATTTCGAGGCTGGCACCAGAGATAACCGTCCAGCTTACACAGCCTAAGTGTTTGCATTTCCTTAAAAAGAGAAAAGGGCTGATTACAGCAGTACACTCTACACCCAGGAGTCAGAGGCAGGGAGGTCTCTGTGACTTTGGGACCAGACTGGTCTACACAGAGTGTTCCAGAACAGCCAGGGAAAAACACAGAGAAGCCAGTTTCTTTAAAAAGAGAGAGAGAGAGAGAGACAGAGAGAGACAGAGAGAGACAGAGAGAGACAGAGAGAGAGACAGATCATTCAACTCAAATTTATGACCATAAACCAAACGCTATAGAAAAATAAATTTTTAACTTTTTCTTCTGAGAGGTAGGGAAGGATTTGAGTCAGGTTTCTTCTATGTAACCTAGTCTGAACCAATGGTTTGGCCTTTCCGATGCTGTGATTACAGGTGTACAGCACTACACGTGACTGAACGGCAGGAAAGTTTAGCAGGCACACTCAACCAGCTTTCAAGGGGTATTCAGGGAACATTCGTTTTAAGAAATCTGCTCAAGTGAATTAGTAAGTGTACTTTGAAAGTTAGGGAAGTCAGTGCTGGCAAGGCCAATACATCCCATATGGAAGGTGAAAGGAGGTTAACACAAACTCCAAATCTGTGTCAAAATGTCATCATGACATCCAGGGTGAACCACAATGATGTAAACTACGTTTCTAATCAGGCTAAGCAGTTCTTAAGAAGAAAAATAAATTCAAAGGGTGCATTTCTCACGCATTACAATGGTGTCGTTCAGTTTAAGCAGGATTTCAGATCACACATGTACTCTGCTAACAATCTTGACTTAGGACGGTATTTTCAAACTCACAGCCTAACTATTCAAACAGCAATTCACGATGCCCCTTCAAAGTCGCTGCAAAGACAGCAAAAGAGCATGTGGTCTCTTACAAGCGCTCTCTAGAAAGGTGCAGGAGAAGCCAACACGCGGGACTCTGGGATCCAAGCCTGAAGCCATCCCGGAGGAGATCGGGAAAAGCTCGGCCCGCTTAAGCCTGTTCCCTTGGGTATGAGATGCCCGGTGGCAGGATAGAGTGTGAGCGCAGCCTGCTCGGGACCCGGGCCTGCCGGGATGAGCCGCGGGTGTCGCCTGGGAAGCCCGGGCAACCAGGCCCACGCGAGCCCGGCTCTGCTCACCTTCAGCGTCCACAGCAGTTGCTGCGAGGACCGCCGCCAATGCCGCCTGGCCGCCAATAGCGCCACGGTCCTGACCCACAGCCCCGCCATTGTCGACCCAGCAGACTTGCCTGCCGCTGACCTCTCACCCTCGTCAAGGGGCGGGGAAGGGGAGCGACCGCGACTCGGCCAATCAGAAGCCTTGGGTTCTAAACTCCGCCCCAGGCCTGCAAGCGTGGGTGGGAGCTGGTCTGGCTGCCGCTCAGAGCCGGACGACTTGGGGTTGTGTGTAGGGGATTCGGACCGCGCTAGGACCCAGAGGGAGCTGACCTAGGAGCTCCAGGCTAGTCCAACTCCCTTACTGCTAAAAAAGCTGACTGGAGCCGGCTCTTGGCCGCCAAAGAACCACCGCTGGCCAATCGGGTGTATCCATGCACTTTTTAATTTCTCGCTGGTTATTTTAAGGTAGATCTCACTAATAAACGTCTCTGTATCAGGACTGGTGCTCAATTACTTCGCCTGTCCTAGAGAATTAACTTGAAACAGTCAGGAAGCCAGGCTGCAACATGTGAACAGCCAGAAAGACAATTGCAAAATTTGCGGATGGTAGAGGAGCTGCGAGTTCTTACCAGAGTAGGAACATAAATTGCAAAGGATTACCTGTCTCACCGGCGCCAGAAGCCAAGCCCATTTTCATAGTCAGGAAACCGGGTTTCCCTTGTCCTTCCCTCTTGCTTACTCGCCATCTTTGCATTGAGTTTGTTGTTGTTTTAAAGTCCTGTTTCTACTGAAGAGATTCCTTCAGTGAGAGGGGTCTGTAGAAGAAACTACTTGGCTCTATAAAGAGACTTAACCACAGAGCTTGAGGACCTAAGTTTGATTTCTGGGACCTAAATCAGAGAAGGAGAGCACCAAGTTCCACAAGTTGTTCTCTGACCTCCACATGCATGTCATGTACACACACATGTACACACACACACATATACATATTTTTCCATCTGAAAAGTATGAAGTAAGTGCATTGAAGCAAAATTATAATATCCAATTGTAATTTTTAATTTATGTATACTTTTGTGTATAAGTGTTTTGCCTGCATGACTGTTATGTGTTCCATATGTGTGCCTGGTGCCTGCAGAGGTCAAGGGGCATCAGATTCTTAGAACTGGAGTTACCTCAGTTTTGAGCCACCTTGTAGGTTCTGGGAATTGAACACGGATGCTCTGAAAAATCAGCGTTCTTAACTGTTGAGTCATCTCTCTAACATTGATAAAATCCATTTAAGCAGCCCATGAAATGCCTGTTTCGATCTCAACTTTGTCCCTGAATAGCAACGGTAGGAGATTCTTGAAGCCTTATGTCAAAGAGATTTTCTCATTCTGGTCATAACTTACTAAATAATATTAACCCAATTATGGCAGTCTTCAAAGTTCTCAGATATGATTGAAAGCTCCAACCCCACCCTCACAATTCTGTCATAATTATTTTCATGGAAGCAAAATACTCAATTACCTCTGTCCTTAAGGCTGACATAACTAAGCTGGGCAGTGGTGGCACACGCCTTTAATCCCAGCACTTAGTAGGCAGAGACAGGCAGATTTCGAGGCCAGCCTGGTCTACAGACCAGGACAGCCAGGGCTACACAGAGAAACCCTGTCTCAAAAAACCAAAAAAAAAAAAAAAAAAAAAAAAAAAAAAAAAAGGCTGATATAACTAGCTAGACCCTATGAGAACAAGCAACATTGTAACTACTATTGTTCCGAAGCTACTTGTTTGTTCTTACAAATAGGATTAATGGATTAAGGATAAACTTAACTCTGTGTCCCAAAAGATTAAACAGCTACAAAGTCTAATTTCTGCTTCAGATAAAGGGAGTAGATAAAATACAATGTAGTAAATACTCCAGAGGGAGGTCTGAATGAGTCAAGCCTTGGACTCCTTAAGATAGCACTTGCCTTGGGCTCTGCAGCAGATAAGATTGATGAAAGTGGACACTCAGCTAGCCAAGCAGTTAGCACATGGGTGCCAGGAATTGAACCAGGATCCTCTGCAGAACAGCCAATGCTTTTAACCACTGAGCCATCTTTCCAGCCTCAGCGTTGTCTCCTGAAGGCCTGCTCCTTTCTGAAGGGAAACAGAGAGGGAATGTATCTGTAGAAACAGAGAGATCAAAGGAGCTGGGAAGACTGGACAGAGGGGAAACTGTGAACAGAATGTATTGTATGAGAGAAGAATTTATTTTCAATTTTAAAGAATTATCAATTTAGCTGGGCATGGTTAAGCTCAATAATAACTATTAATAATATGAATGAATCTTAATACCTTTTCCATCCCCAGTTGATACATCTATAATATAAATCTTGTACTCAAAGAAGAGGAGGCAGAAAGACAGTAAGAGCTGGAGAGGACCAGGAAATTTTCTTTGAGATTGTGTCTCCTAGAAATGATAGGGAGGCTTGGTTCATCATACCTCAACAATATGGCTGCCTAAAAAAGGCCTGAACAAGATGAATACCAATAGAAATGTTAACATAAAGGACAAAGACTTACAGGAAACTAAGGAACACTGAGAGTGGGAGAAATGTTCTTCCCTAGAGATGAGCATCCTATAAAATTACACAGTACCAACTTGATAGCACTAAAACCATATACATACAAATAATACTAAATGGACTGAGCAGGTTGTATTTATATATTTATGTATGTGGACACACACACACACACTCACAAACCAATTAAAGAAAAAGACAAATTTGAGACGAAGTGGGGGAAGGGGAGATTGGGAGGGATTAAAGGGAGAAAGAGAAGAGAGAAAATGATGCTATTATATTATATCACATATATTAATCTTATATTTTTATATAGTTTAATGTGTTATGCTTATATATTAAATAAATTATTGTTTAATATCTAACAGTTAATAACTTGTATACTATATTATGTATAACATATATTTATATTACATATATAATACATGAACATATAAACTATATTATGTTAACACAAAATAATATAAATTTTAATAAATCATTAAATGAGCATAATTCAATAAAAGCTATACCATATTTATTTTAATTTGGGGAACAATCTTTTTTTATTATATGAGATTTTCATTACTTGTTCTTAATACATAAAGCTGATGTGATGAGACAAGAAGCCTGTCTCAATTATAGCCACTATGTATGTATGTATATATGTATGTACATATATATGTGTGTGTACATACATACATACAAAATAGTATATATAGTATTATAAGTACAGTTTTTGTTAACCCAGTTTACTGTATCAAATATGATTTTTTGAAAATGTTAGCTACAAAGCTCACAAAAGCCTGGATAAGAAATTCTGACAAGGACTGGAGAGATGGCTCAGTGGTTAAGAAGAGCACTGACTGCTCTTCTGAAAGTCCTGAGTTCAAATCCCAGCAACCACATGGTGGCTTACAACCATTCTTTTTTTTAAATGACACCCTTCACAATAGTCCCAAATAACATGTCATACCTAGATGCGACCCTGACAAAGCAAGTGAAAGATCTATATGACAAGAACTTTAAGCCTCTGAAGAAAGAAACCGAAGAAAGTCTTAGAAGATGGAAAGATCTCCCATGTTCATGGATTGGCAGGATCAATATAGTAAAAGTGTCCATCTTGCTGAAAGCAATCTACAGATTCAATGCAATCCCCATCAAAATCCCAAATCAATTCTTCATAGATCTAGAAAGAGCAATTCTCAAATTCATCTAGAATAACAAAAAACCAAGGATAGCAAAAACTATTCTCCACAACAAAAGATCTTTGGGGAATCACCATCCCTGGCCTCAAGCTCTACTACAGAGCAATCATGATAAAAACTGATTGGTGTTGGTATGCAGACAGGCAGGAAGATCAATGGAATAGAATTGAAGACCCAGAAAAGAACCCATACACATACAGTCACTTGATATTTGACAAAGGAGCCAAAAACATCCAATGGAAAAAGACAGCATTTTTAACAAATGGTGCTGGATCAACTGGAGATCTGCATGCAGAAAAATGCAAATCAACCCATTCTTATCTCCTTTTACAAAGCTCAAGTCCAAGTGGATCAAGGATCTACACATAAAACCAGACACACTGAAGCTTATAGAGGAGAAAGTGGAAACGAATCTTGAACACCTGGGCACAGGGGGAAAGTTCCTGAACAGAACACCAATGCCTTATACTCTAAGAACAAGAATCAACAAATGGGACCTCATAAAGCTGCAAAGCTTCTGCAAGGCAAAGGACACGGTCAATAGGACAAAACAGCAACCAACAAATTAGGAAAAGATCTTTACTAACACTACATCCAATAGAGGGCTAATATCCAATGTATACAAAGAACTCAGGAAGTTAGTCTCCAGAGAGTCAAATAACCCTATTAAAAAACGGGAATTAGACATAGTACTTCCTGCTAATGCAGCTATACCACTCCTGGGCATATACCCAGAAGATGCTCCTACATGTAATAAGGACACATGCACCACTATGTTCATTGCTGCCTTATTTATAATAGCCAGAAGCTGGAAAGAACCCAGATGTCCCTCAACAGAGGAATGGATACAGAAACTATGGTATATGTACACAATGGAATATTATTCAGCTATTAAAAACAATGAATGTATGAAATTCTTAGGCAAATGGATGGAACTAGAAAGTGTCATCCTGAGCGAGGAAACCCAATCACAAAAGATCACACATGGTATGCACTCACTAATAAGCAGAAGGTAGCCCAAAAGCTCAAAATAAACAAGTTACAATTCACCCAACACAGGAAGCTCAAGAAGAAGGAGAACTTAAGTAAGGGTGCTTTGGTTCCTCTAAGAAAGGGAACAAAATACTCACAGGAACAATAAGGGAGACAAAGTGTGGAGCAGGGGCTGAAGCAAAGGCCACCCAGAGACTGCCCTACCTGGTGATTCATCCTATAAACAGTCAACAAACCCAGACACTACTAAGAATGACAAGAAGTGTACAACAAAAAGAGCATGCCATGGTTGTCTCCAGAGGGGCCCTGCCAGAGCCTACAAATACAGAGGCAGATGCTAGCAGCCAACTATTGGACTGGGCATGGGGTCCCCAATGGAGGAGCTGGAGGAGGTCCAGAAGAGCTGAAGGGGCTTACAGCCCCATGGGAAGAGCAATGATTTCTGCCACCCAGATGCCCCAAGACTCCCAGGGACCGAACCATCAACCAAGGGGCACACATGGTTCCAGCCAAAAATGTGGCAAAGGAAGGCCTTGTTGGGCATCAGTGTGAAGAATGGTCCTTGGTCAGGTAAAGGCTCAACAAAGGCCCCAACAAAGGGAAACGGGGGTGGGGGTGGTGTGGGAGTGTGTCAGGTAGAGGGGCATATACGTGGAGGCAGGGGGAGTGATGAAATTTAGGGAGGGGAGAAATTGGGAAAGGTTTTATCATGGCAATGTAAATGAAAATGATATTCAATAAAAAAAAGAAGAAAAGGGAAGTAAAAACACTTTATGATAAAATTAAAGATTTACATAGAAAATATTTCACATAAACATGTTAAAATTGACAATTTTAATGGAAAATTAAAGAATAAAGTGGTAAACATGTAAAACATTGCTAAATTAATTGAAATATGGGATAGAAACATTTTATGATAGAATTGAAGATTTACGTGGAAAATATTTCTGATAAAATTATAGAAAAATGTAGAAAAACATGTTAGAATTGAAGATTATCATGAAAAAATTTATATAGATATAATAATGGTAGGCATAAAAGTGTTCCTAAGTTGATTGAAAGTGGAATTATAAACATTTTCTGATAAACTTGAAGATTTACATGGAAATATTTCTAATAAAACTGAAGAAATGTATAGAAAAACATGTTAAAATTGAAGATTATCATGGAAATTATATAGATAAAATGATAGGCATAAAGATAATTCTAAGCTGATTGAAGTGGAATTATAAACATTTTCAGATAACATTGAAGATTTACATGAAAAATATTTCTGGTAAAATTCAACAAATATATAGACAAACATGTTAAAATTGACCTTTCATGGAAAATTTTACATATAAAATGGTAGATATAAAAACTCTAAATTAATTGAAGGTAGAAATTAGAAACATTTGTGATAAAATCAAAGATTTACATTGGAAACATTTCTGATAAAATAGAGGAAGTATATAGAAAGACATTAAAATTGAAGATTATCATGAAAAATAATGCAGATAAAATGATAGACATAAAAATTACTAAATTAATTTAAAAGGGAATTACAAACATTTTCTGATAAAATTGAAGATTTGCAATTTTAGAAATATTTCGCTAGTCTATGTCTTTTTATTGGGAAGTTGAGTCCATTGTTGTTAAGAGATATTAAGGAATAGTGATTGTTGCTTCCTGTTATGTTTGATGTTATTTTTGTTTTGTTTTGTTTTTTGTTTTGTTTTTCGAGACAGGGTTTCTCTGTGTAGCCCTGGCTGTCCTGGAACTCACTCTGTAGACCAGGCTGGCCTCGAACTTAGAAATCCACCTGCCTCTGCCTCCCAAGTGCTGGGATTACAGGCGTGTTGATGTTATTCTTATGTTTGTGTGGGTATCTTCTTTTGGGTTTGTTGGAAGAAAATTACTTTCTTGCTTTTTCTAGGGTGTAGTTTCCCTCCTTGTGTTGGCATTTTCCATTAATTATCCTTCGTAGGGCTAGATTTGTTGACAGATATTGTGTAAATTTGGTTTTATCATGGAATATCTTGGTTTCTCCATCTATGATGGAGATTATAAATAATGTAAATGTTTAATAAATCATATTAATAAGTATAATACAATAAAAGTGATACCATATTTATTTTAAAATTTTGAAATAAATTTTAATAACAATTTATCACCTAAATTTGAATGGAGAAGTTTCCCATATTAATGTAAATTATTAGCAGACACATACTATATTCTATTTTTCTCTGTTTGCATTTTTAAAATATTGGTACAGTTTAGCTAAGAACTCACAGCAATCATCTTGCCTTGGCCTTCTATGAGTTCAGATTTCAGGCATCAAGACCACCACTCTGTTCCTGCCATTTTTTCTCATATGGATATCAGTACCATGTGATCAAGGACCCACTTTTATGATTTCTTTTGACCTGAATTATTATTTTATTATTATTATTATTATTATTTTGTTTTTATTGGTTTTTCAATATAGGATCTTTCTATGTACCCATGGCTGTCCTAGAACTCGCCATGTAGACCAGGTTGTCATAAATCTCACAGAAACCTGCCTGTATCTACCTCTTTTGTGCTGGGATTAAAGGTACACAGGACCACAGCAGGCTCTGGATTGCTTTTTTAAAGGCACTTGTCTTATTAAGGGTTTCTATTGTCATGATGAAACATCATGACCCCCTCCCCCCCCCCCCCCCAAAAAAAGCAAATTAGGGAGGAAAGGCCTTATTTGGCTTACATTTTCACTGTTCATCATCAAAGGAAGTCAGGATGAGAACTCAAACAGGGCAGGAACCTGGAGGTAGAAGCTGATGACCATGGAGGGGTGCTGCTACTGGCTTGCTCCTCATGACTTGCTCAGCAGCAGCGGGATGTGAAAGTTATGATTTGATTGATAGATAGATAGATAGATAGATAGATAGATAGATAGATAGATAGACAGATATGCATCATATATAATAGTACTTATAGGTCTGCTATCAGGATGCTGATTTCTGAGAATCTATAACTCTTTTTTTTGTTTGTTTGGTTGGTTTGGTTTGGTTTGGTTTTTTTGAGACAGGGTTTCTCTGTATAGCCCTGGCTGTCCTGGAACTCACTCTGTAGACCAGGCTAGCCTCAAACTCAGAAATCCTCCTGCCTCTGCCTCCCAGAGTGCTGGGATTACAGGCGTGTGCCACCACCTGGCGAATCTATAACTCTTAATAGCAGCTTCAGTTTCCTATCCATGGAACCCTGTTTTCTTCCTAGGAAGATTTAGACTCCTTTGGAGTTTTTTGTTGTTTTTGTTGTTGTTTGGGTTTTTTTGTTTTTGTTTTTGTTTTTGTTTTTGTTTTGAGACAGGGTTTCTCTATGTAGCCCTGGCTGTCCTGGAACTCACTCTGTAGACCAGGCTGGCCTCGAACTCAGAAATCCGCCTGCCTCTGCCTCCCAAGTGCTGGGATTACAGGCGTGAGCCACCACCGCCCAGCCTTTGGAGTTTTTATTAAGGGCCCTTATGAGAATCCATAAGTATTGATCCAGACTATGACTCAATTCTCAAGTAATATAAAAAGGTGTGAGCCTGTAGTCCCAGCACTGCAGAGGCTGAGGCAGGAGAATCACCTGAACACGAGAGCTCCAGACCAGACTGTGCATCATAGCAAGAAGACATCAGAGTAAAGGAAAAGAGAGGGGAATAGATGGAATTCTTTTGCAATACTGTAATTTCCTTGGCCTTAACTGCTGTCTTTAATGAGAAAATTGTAAACTGTGCGGCAAGCACATTGGCTCTCAGTCTTCATACATCATTAAGTTAAGCAGCTTGCCTGCATGGGAATGTCCATCCCAGTTTCAGATTTATAAGTTAGTAGAAACTCATCAAGTCAAAAAGACTTGTGAGATACTTGGGTATCAGTACACAGTCCAAGAATGGAGGGGTATGAGGGGAATTCTGAGTGTTCATGAGAAAACTCCAATAAAACAAGGCCAGAGCCTTGTGGCCTCAGTTTCTTCAAAAACACAAATTGTGCTTGGGTTGTGTTTTCATGTTCCTCCCAAGTGTAATGGAAAGGAGTTAAGTTCACTTTTAATGGATAGGAGTAAGTTCAGGTTATTCATTACAACTCGTTATTGTTATTTGTTTATATACCACATGTAGCTTGTTCTGGTGATTGTGTACTTTACTCAGGTGACTCCCTCGAGTTAACATCCAGCCTGAGCTACAAGATACTCCCTCTCTTCCTCTCCCTCTCCCTCTCTCCCTCCCCCTCCCCCTCCTCCTCCCCCTCTCCGAGACAGGGGTTCTCTGTGTATCCCTAGCTATCCTGGAACTCATCTGAAGCCGAGGTTGGCCTTAAACTCAGAGATCCACTATCCTCTGCCTCCCAAGTGCTAGAATTAAAGCCATAACACATGCCTGGCTTCAGGTAATTCTTCTTAACCCTCAGAGTATCAACTGTCTAATGCTCTGAATAACATTGGCTATAGCATGAGATTTTAGTCCACTTAATTTTTAAGCCCTGCTCCCCCAGTTCATACCACCAACCAGAGTGGTAAACACTGTTTTTTAATTATGCTAAAATACAACATTGTAGAGACATAACTGTGTAGGTCACTGGCAGTATATTCACACCACTGTGCTGCCATTACCATCTATCCCCAGCAAGGTATCAACAACCAAAAGGAAAATTATATCATAAATACTTACTCTCCACTTTGCCCTGCTCCCAGAATCTGGCAACTATTACTTTCTCTCTCTCTAGTTGTGACTATCCTAGGTTCCCACTGTGACTGGGATACTCAGCCCACAGATGGAATACTCAGCCCACAGATGTTGTGACTGGGATACTCAGCCCTACCCACAGATGTTGATATCCTAGGTACCCACTGTGACTGGGATACTCAGCCCTACCCACAGATGTTGAGCTTTGCTGTTCACAATTTAAAACTCAAAGGATTCATCTTCTGAAAGGGACATGGAGAAAGCCTGCACTGGGCCTCTATGGAAATGGTACTGCAGGTACTGGCTAACACCTAGCATGGTGGCCTCTCATGGATGCTTCTTATCTAAGGATTAAGAAATTAGCCGGCAAAGGAGCTGAAAACATCCAGTGGAAAAAAGATAGCCTTTTCAACAGATGGTGCTGGCTCAACTGGAAGTCAACATGCAGAAGAATGAGAATTGATCCACTCTTATCTCCTTGCACTAAACTCAACTCCAAGTGGATCAAGGATCTCCACATAAAACCAGATACACTAAAACTAATAGAAAAGAAACTGGGGAAGACCCTTGAAGACATCGGCTGAGGGGAAAAATTCCTGAACAGAACACCAATTGCTTATACTCTAAGAACAAGAATAGACAAATGGGACCTCATAAAACTACAAAGTTTCTGTAAGGCAAAAGACACTGTCAAAAGGATAAATCAGCAACCAACAAATTGGGAAAAAATCTTCACCAACCCCACATCCGACAGAGGGCTAATCTCCAATGTATACAAAGAACTCAAGAGGTTAGACCCCAGAAAACCAAATAACCCTATCCAAAAATGGGGTAGAGAGCTAAACAGAGACTTTTCACCTGAAGAAATTCAGATGGCTGAGAAACACCTTAAAAAATGTTCAACATCACTAGTCATTAGGGAAATGCAAATTAAAACAACCCTGAGATTTCACCTCACACCAGTCAGAATGGCTAAGATTAAAAACTCAGAAGACATCAGGTGTTGGCGAGGATGTGGAGAAAGAGGAACACTCCTCCACTGCTGGTGGGAATGCAAGCTGGTACAACCACTCTGGAAATCAGTATGGCGGTTCCTCAGAAAACTGGGCGTGATACTTCCGGAGGACCCAGCCATACCACTCCTGGGAATATACCCAGAAGATTCACCAGCATGCAATAAGGATACATGCTCCACTATGTTCATAGCAGCCTTATATATAATAGCCAGAAGCTGGAAAGAACCCAGATGTCCCTCAACAGAGGAATGGATACAAAAAATGTGGTGTATATACACAATGGAGTACTATTCAGCCATCAGAAACAATGAATTCATGAAATTCTTAGAGAAATGGATGGAGCTGGAGAATGTCATACTAAGTGAGGTGACCCAGTCTCAAAAGAATACCCATGGTATACAGTCACTGCTAAGTGGATATTAGCCTAGAAGCTTGGAACACCAAAGACACAAATCACATATCAAGTGATGTCTCACAAGAAGAAAGGAGTGGACACTGGTGCTAGAATGGACCAAAACATCATTGTGGGAGAGTACAAGAACAGTAAAGTGGGAGGGGGTGGATGCGGGAGCAGGGGGAGGGAAAAGGACATGTGGGACCTTTGGGGGTGGGGAACCAGAAAAAGGGAAATGAATTGTAAATATAGAATATATACAATAAAAAAATCAATATTGAAAAAAAAAAAAGAAATTAGCCGGGCGTGGTGGCGTATGCCTGTAATCCCAGCACTTGGGAGGCAGAGGCAGGTGGATTTCTGAGTTCAAGGCCAGCCTGGTCTACAGAGTGAGTTCCAGGACAGCCAGAGCTATACAGAGAAACCCTGTCTCGAAAAACCAAAAAAAAAAAAAAAAAAAAAAAAAAAAAAAAAAAGAAAAGAAAAGAAAAAAAGAAAGAAAGAAAAGAAAAGAAAAAGAAAGAAAGAAAAAGAAATTAACCTATAGTCAGAAGGATGTTCTGCCAGAGCCTCTACCTCAGAATTCCTAGGAATCCCCCAGGAACTAAAAAGTACATAAAGACAGCTCTCCTATTCAGACTGTGTCTTTGTTACTCACTGCTGTGTCTCTGTATCTGGACCATGTCCGATGCGCAAAAGTATCTGTTAAAGGAATGAGTTTACACATGTATATTCATAGACATTGTGCTTGATCTGATTATTCCAATTAAAGTTAAATCACAGGCCTGGACAAATGACTCAGTGTTTAAAAACACATACTGCTGCTTCTTCAGAGGACCCAAGTTTGACTCCCAGCAACCACATCAGGTGGACACTATAGTCATATGAATATACCTACACACAGATACATATGCATATACATAATCAAAAATAATAAAAAAAAATAGGGGCCGGAGAGATGGCTCAGTGGTTAAGAGCACTGATTGCTCTTCCAGAGGTCCTGAATTCAATTCCCAGCAAATACATGGTGGCTCACAACCATCTGTAATGGGATCTGATGCCCTTTTCTGCTGTGTCTGAAGACAGCGACAGTGTGCTTACATACATAAAATAAATAAATCTTTTTAATTTTTAAAGACTAATAATAATAAATCTAAAACATTAGTTAAACTGTAGTACATTTTAATCTGTATGTGTATACATGTGCATGAATGTACATGTGAGTTCCTAGGACAAAACTCAAGGCTTCTCCCATGTCAGACAGTGTCTCTGCCAAGAAGTATACCCCCTAGACTGTTTGCCTTATCTTATCTTTAATCCTCTATTGTCTTAAAAACTTCTGATTCTCAATAATGTTAATACTTATTTTATGTACAGAGTAGTTTTTAAACTATGAGACTAAAAACATTGCTAGGAACAAATTTGTTGAATGAAGCTAAAATACCTTTATTTACCCTTTAAATATATGCGTGGGGAATTTTTATAGTGTTCTATGTTGTAAATTAACTTTGTTACTTTAATTATTATATTTAACTCTGTCAATTTGTTTCCATTCATATTCAATTATTTCTCATGTTTAACTTAACTTTTTCTATTGTGCTTTGTTTGAGTATGTAAATCATGTGATTTTTAAGCAAAGACTACATAAAATAGGATATTCCGACTCCTCGCTTCCACTCCTGTTTTCTATACCCATTCCCTTACTTCCATAAGTGACTACTTCCAACAATGTGTACATTCACAAAATAAGTATATGTACGTCAAAGTGGATTTTCACAAGATTAGTATATGTACATAAATATGGATATGCCCTACTGTCCTTATTTGTGGATATTTGCCATTTTCTTTCTTTTTAAAAACTATTTCATGCTCTCTCACTCTCTCTCTCTCTCTCTCTCTCTCTCTCACTCATTTTTCTCTCGTCCTTGTTCTTGTCTCTCTCTTCCCCCTCTCTCTCCATTTTTTCTCCTCTTTCCATGCGGTCATGGCCAGCTCTCATCCCTCTATCTTCTCTATCTCTTTACTTCTCTATCTCCTTTTCTCTTCCTACTTTTCTATAATAAAGCATTAAAACTATAAAAAAAACTTTTATTATGTTGTATTGACTGTACAAAGCACAGGTTTTACTGTGACTATGTGAAAGAGACTGTTCCCTATACCATCCTCAGACTATCCACCCCTACATGACCCTCAATTGTCCTTCTCTGTTCCATCTCCCTTGGTCCCCTTCTTCCTCAATGGTCCCCTTGACTTCCATATCTTTTTTGTTAAATCTAGATTCTATATGAGGAAAAACGTATTTGCGAGAGTCTAACTTTTACTTACATGATGATGCCCAGTTCCACCAATTCTCCCACAAACATCATGTGGCTTCTTCTTTTTTATAAAGGAAAATGTTTCATATATTCCACAAACATATACTTCAACAATAAAGTAGACATTTTAAATATATACAAATACATATGTTTACACCATGAATATATGCAAATGATATATATATGGATATTCCATTCATTTGCTGGTGGATACCGAGGCTGACTCTCCAATTTGACTATTGTTAATAGTGTTTCAATAAACATGGATGAGCAGTTATCTCTGTGGCATACTGACTTACATTTCTTTGGGTATGGATTCAGGAGTGGCATAGTTTGGTCCTATAATAGTTTTACTGTTTGTAAGGAACCTCTGTAGTGACTAAAACAATATACATGCCCACTCATGATTTCCTTTTTCCCTGCATCTCTACCAACACTTTTTTCTTCCTTCCTTCCTTCCTTTCTTTCTTTTTAGTTTTGGTTTTTCAAGACAGAGTTTTTCTGTATAGCCCTGGCTGTCCTAGAACTCACTCTGTAGTCCAGGCTAGCCTCAAACTTACATAAGCCACCTGCCTTTGCCTCCCAAGTGTTGAGATTAAAGGTGAGCCCCACCACCCCCTGGTCAGTGTCCCTTTTTTTAATTTTTAAATTTTATTGGGGTTGTGTGTGTTTTTTTTTTCCACTGAGAGTTTATATTTAAACATGTGTTTTCTATCTTTAGAAAAAGAATCCCAGAATTTTCCCCCTTGTATGTGTTCACCTTGACCCTGTGGTCTGTGAGACCAGCTGAGGATGTCAGTATATAGGAACCAAACTGATAGGACAAGAATAGATTGTTCTGCCAATTTTCTAGATCTTGGAGCTGCATACCAAATCTGAGGCTTATCACTCCATACTTGTTCAAACCACCTGTGAGGTTCACAATGATCTTCCCAGCTCCCTTATCATCAATGATTTCAAATTTGCCAGTGTAACCGTGCTTCCTCAACACAACTCCAAACCACAAGATTGTTTACTTTGGAGTGTAGCCTGATGAAGACCTAGCGTTTGCCTTTCTTCTCAGCATTGTTCGGCATTGTTGATATGCTTGAGAACATCAGACAAAACATTCAGGTGCACACGGCAATGATGTGGAAATATAAAGAGGCTTTTGTTTTTGAGAGTCTCCTATAGCCCATGGTAGCCTCAAATTCAACATGGCCGCCGAGGATATGACCTAAAACTCCTGATCCTCCTGCTTCCACCTCTTGAGCTCTAGAATAATAGACATCTACTCCCCCCAACCTTAAGCTTTAATTTTTGAGAGACAGACTCAATGTGCAGCCCAGAGTGGTCTAAAATTTAATATGAAACTTAGACTGGCCTCCAACTCAAAGATCCCTCTGCCTCTATCCAGTAAATACTGGAATTACAGGCATAAACCACTGTCGCGGGAAATATTAAAAAGAGTGGCAGGTTCCCACGCTTCACCGGGCACGAGCAGGTCACAGGGCTCCAGTGGGGTGTTCTCATCTCAGCAGACTCTCCGACACAGAGCTTCCAAGTTCCCTTTGAAGTCATTACCACGCCAGCCCTGTCCAATGACTGCCCACCTCACGGTTAGCTATCACAGTTCTCAGTAACCCAGTAAAATCAAAACTCTAGAAGCTTATAATTAACCAGTCAGATTTATATACTAATAAATACTCAGTTCACAAGATGCCCACACAATAATTTCAGAGCTAATTGAGAATGATACAAGCTGCCCACCTACATTAGACAAGTTGCTGCAATTATTTTGATATTCATATTTATGATATTCATAGCTATTTAATGCCACTCGAACTCTGGATCATCTTCCTCTTGCTCCATCTTCCTGTCTCCCCTGTCTCCATCTCTGCAACTCTTTGCTCTGCCTCCCTTTTCCCTGTCCAATCACAGGCTTTTTGTATCAATAATTAAATTAATTGGACAGGGGAAATCCTGCTATAAACCACCATAACTGGTTCTTGGAATAGCTTTGACTTACATTTCTCTAATGGCTAAAATGTTGGCTATTTTTCATGTGTGCACTGGCTAATTATACTTCTTCAGGAAAGAATGGTCCAGCTCATTTTCATATGTGCTGGTTGGGCTATTTGTTCCTTCGGTTTGGTTTAATGCAAAATCAATTTAGGGGGTAAAGGAATTTATTGTAGTTCTCAATTCCAAATTACAGTCCATAGTTGTGGGAAAGTCAAAGCAGAAGGAACCTGAAGCAATTAATCTAATGCTTCAGAGGAGATGCCTCTCCAGAGGAGAACTAATGCATCTCGAGAGGAGGGTGGGGGAGAGAGAGAGAGAGAGAGAGAGAGAGAGAGAGAGAGAGAGAGAGAGAGAGAGAGATCGTTTGTGTTCAGCTTGCCTTCTCCATTCTGTTTGTTTGTGTTTGTTTTTGGAGACAAGATTTCTCTGTGACAAGAACTCTCTGCAGACCAGGCTGGCCTCAAATTCACAGAGATCTTCCTGGCTCTGCCTCTCGGGTGCTGGGAATAAAAGCATGTGTCACCAGTGTCCATCTGCCTTCTCTATTCTTACACAGTCTAGGACATATATCAGGGAATGGTGTTATCGATGGTAGGCTAGCTCTTCCCACATTAATATAGTCAAGCTGATCTACCATAGACATGTCCACTGTCCACCCTGATGTAGACAGTCCCTGTACCAGGTGACTCTCAATCTTGCCAAGCTAACAAGTAAAACTAGCCATTATACCTACTTTTGCGATTTTGTATGTTTGTTTGTTTTAAGACTTTTGAAAACCTTCTTTGTATGACTTTATGAATAAGCCTTGAAGTTACACTGATCTTATCTTCTGAGTATATGAGTCAAATGAGTATGGTCCATTCTACTCATGTTTTCTCTTTGGGGAGAGGTGAGGGTGGGGACTGACAGAGAGATAAAGAGAAAAACCAGCCCCTTCAGTGTTCCACTTTTCTTAATTTGTTTGTTTGTTTGTTTGTTTGTTTTGTTTTGTTTTTTAAGGCAATATTTCTCTGTGTAGCCCTGGCTATTGTGAAACTCACTTTGTAGACCAAGCTGGCCTCAAACTCACAGAGATCTTCCTCCCTCTGCTTCCTGAGTGCTAGGAGTAAAGGTGTGTGCCACCACCACCTGGCTACTTTCCCTGATTCTTATTCTATGCACTCCACTGGATTCTTGCATGTCTGTGTACTACTGATGTCTGTGTAGTACTCACTGGAACCCTGCTTCAGCAAGCCCAATAATGTGTTTACATGCATATATGTGTGTATGTATGTGTGGTTTGTATGTTTGTGGGCAAGTGGAGCATTTGTGGAGGTGAGAAAACAGCTTGCAGGACTAATTATTTTCTTATATCATATGGATCCCAAGAATAGAATCCAGGTCATCAGGCTTGACAGCCAGTGCCCTTACCCACTTTATTGGGCACTTCACCAGCCCAATAAATCAATATTGCCCAGAGTATCATGGAGCAGGAAATATTATAAAATGACTTTGCGACTCCATTATTCTCCCTCTGACTGTGTTCAGATATTTGTGAAAGATGCACCTCTGCCCACAGGAGAGCCAGAGAAGTGGTCTTACAAAGGCACAGCATGAGTTCCCTGACATTGCATGGTATGAGAACCCTCTAGTATGAGAGACAACTGCCCCTTGGGTCACTCAAGGCTTGGAATAGAGAGGAAAAAAAAAGAGGGGAGAGAAATGGCTTGTTTCTCTCCATAGATCCTTCCAGTTAGAAACCTCTTGACCTCCAAACAAAGATCTGTTTATGTGGAGCCAGAGACAGTCTTGTGCTAGCATTGTTAAACTAACCATCTCTCTGTTGGCATTAGCATCTCAGTCTCTTCCAGGACACTTGAGTTATGCATACATTTGCTAAAAACCAAAGAGTTTTTCTTTCAGATTTCTAGTGCTCTGAGTCTTTCCCATCCTCAGTTACTTATACACTGACCTGGGGCCTTATGTAGCCTAGGCAGGCACTCCACCACTGGGCTGTATCCCCAACCCTTGATACTTTCTTGACATCCTTCTCCCTTCTTAAAATACATCAAGATACTCATGTCATAGAGGACTACATACCTATAAAAAGAAATAGAGAAAGGTCTATATGGACAACTGCAGAATAATTGCCAGGATACATTACTGAGAGAAAACAACCATGATATAGAAAAGTGTGTGCAGTTTGCTACTGTTTATCCAGAAAAGGAGAGATAAATATGCACATATGGAGGAATAGACTACAGTTATCAGTGGATGGACTGTGGCAATAGCTCAATGCTCCTGCACACATGTGAGGATTGAAGCTGGGATTCCCAGGATACATGTAAATGTAAAAGTCAGGCGACCACAGCCCACCTGTAACCCCAGCACAGGAGAGACAAAAGGCAAGCGATTCCCTGCGCAAGCTGGCTGGCTGCACTAGCCGCATTCTCAAGCTCTGAGTTCAGCAAGAAACCCTGCCTCAGTATATAAAGCAGAGAACGATCAAGGAAGACATCTGATATGAACACAGGGCCTGCACATGTACCACATACATATGTACACATGTATCTACATACAAGCATGCATACATACAATATATACATACACATGCAAACATACAGAGAGAGAGAGAGAGAGAGAGAGAGAGAGAGAATAAAGGATGAAAGAATATAAAGTCCTTTCCTCTGCTCTGTCAGTCTATCAGACAGCACACTCACACCCAGAGACTGGGGAATCCACTGCACTGTGGGTGGCATCTGGACCCTTTCTGGCTGCTATGATTAGAGTACCATGAAGATTACACACAGGACTCCAGATGCATTTTGTCTTGAGAATATCAGTGAATCTTCCAACTGCTGCTTGGGATTTCACCAGTTGTCAGTGGTTGACCAACTGTCTGGAGCACAGCCAATCTCCATAAACAAGCACCCTTCTCTGTGGCTCTGTCCACAGTGGTGAAGCTCACAACCACAAGACGTAAAACAACTGGAATCTGATGACGAAGCCAAAGGGGATAGTGACATTACCATCTCTGACAAAAGTGTGTGTTAGGCGTTTATTTTTCATTGGAAATCGTCAGTGAGAAAGTATCCCTGGGCGCAGTTACCAACATAACCAAACCTTTGTGAAGGGCCATGGCAGAAGACAGATGCTGCTGCCTGTGTGCATAGAAGCTAAATCCTGCTAACATGAGGCTCTCTAGGACTTCCATTTTTCAAAGTGGAACCTCTCCTATGGAGACACTATGAAATGTCAGATTTGAAGCCACACGGTAAAGTTGCCTTTGTGGAAATGATCACGTACCACTGTTGTGTAGATGAACCCCTACTGCCCTCTATACTAGTGGGAGAAAGCTTTGAGACAGCAACTGTGCGGAAAGGCCTCTGGATGCTCTTTGAGGTCAGACAACAGGGAAGACTGGAGGCCTTTCCAAAGTGGCTCCGCTCCCAGCTTGGCTGCTGCCACTTTGTGAATGCAGCTGAGAGAAGCTGAAAGGGACACTCCCTAGACATGTGCAGTGGCACAGAGCTCTGTCCCAGTGTTCTGGGTACTCCTCTGTAGTCAGTCACACTGGGAACAAACAGCAAAGCACTCCCACTCTGGGGAAGGCATGCAGGCTCTTAATGAAGTCATATTTTCCTTGGTAATATATAACACTGCAATGGGTCATACTTCCAAAGTAAGTATTTCATTCCCAAGTACATGGTAGAGAACATACTGTGGAGTGACTGAGTCTGGGGAAGGCTCAGCTGAACTTATGTGGGATGATGTATATCCTCACAAGGTTTTTTTTTTTGTCCTGGAAAACAAAGAGGAACAGTGAGTGTTTCCTTGGGCAAGTCTGTATGTGATTTTTATTTGCGCTGTCCCCATGCCCTTAACTGCAAAGTCCCATTCAGGCATCAATTTTATTTCTATTGTTGTTGCCAAAATAACATAACAATCCTCCCAAATGGGACAGAAAACCATCTCCAGACATAGATGTGTAAGGACTCTATTTCGATACCTAGAGATGCTCTGGCCACTATAAGCAGCCTTCTGTGTTAGGGTAACCCCAGTGAAAGATTCCTGAGTTAGGATTGTACAGGAATTGATGCACTGCTTGCCAAACCAGCAAAGAAATTCGAATTTGCTTCTTCTAAAACCAGACAAGGTTACTATTGGCCTCAAACCTTAGACTGCCACCTCCCAGGTGAGCTAAATGCTAGATGCAGATATGGGTCAACATCACTGGCCTCTCGGACCCTTCAAAGTTCAGCTGCCAATGTTTATGCACACTCAAAGCTACAGAGTGAAGGTATTGTATTCCCGTCGTGGGGTACAGGGATAGAAGCAATGGGATGCTTATTAAAGTGAAGCAGGCTTATTAAAGTGAAAAAAAAAACTAAAACTGTTAAATACAGGAAGGAAAGAGGGAAGCTAAGCATGCTGGTATATACCTGTAATCTCAGCATTTGAGAAAGAAGCAGAAAGATCAAAAGTTCAAGACCTTTCTGTTTTCAGGCTAGCTTGAACAACACATACATTGAAACCCTAGTCTTCAGGAAAGCAAAAAAGGAAGAAATGAAGAAAGGGAGGAAAGGAAGGAGGGAGGGAGGGAGGGAGGGAGGGAAAGGAGAGAAAGAGTCACACTATTAAGAGTAAATGATTGCCGGGCGTTGGTGGTGCACGCCTGTAACCCTAGCACTCTGGGAGGCAGAGGCAGGCGGATTTCTGAGTTCGAGGCCAGCCTGGTTTACAGAGTGAGTTCCAGGACAGCCAGGGCTATACAAAGTAACCCTGTCTCGGAAAAAACCAAAAATCCAAAACCAAACCAAACAAAACAAAACAAAACAAAAAAAAGAGTAAATGATTATCAGTATATCAGGTAAGTGATAGAATGAAAACAACAGATATGCTGTTCATTCTAATTAACATCATGCAAATTTTTCTGAGATGAGCTCTTCTTCTGCATTGCCCATGGACTATAGGCACACACAACTGTGACCTGGATATTTTAAATAATTCTAATAGTGCCAACTTAAGCAATCACTGTGTATCAGAAGCAAACTGAAACAAGTTAAATGACTAAGAGAGCTAATGACCACCTACCTAATCATTAAGCCCACTGGCTTTGCTTCAGACTGGCACTCAACATGGCATAGCTGTTCATATACTGGCCATGAGTCACTATTAAAGTTTCTAAGTATCAATCTCTCTCAGTGTTCCTCCATGTCTGTGTCTCTGTCCCCTGCTCTGTGTGTGTGTGTGTGTGTGTGTGTGTGTGTGTGTGTGTAGCACATCTGGCTACATAGACTATAGCCCAATCTCTCTCAGTGTGTCTCTGTCTGTTGGCCGCCCTCTGTGGAGTGTGTGTGCACGCAGACACACATCTGGCTACATAGACCATAACCCAGGCTTTCCTAACAATTCAGCCTCAGACGCCAAATACTAGAATAGATAGGTAGTCTCATTGTTTCATTTTTGGTATTTAGTGCTACTTCATGTAACCTATTTGTGGTTTTTGTATGGGTGTGGTACTGTGGATCAAACCCAGGGCCTTGTCCATACCACATAAATGTGCTACCACTGAGCTGCAACTCCAACTCACAGTTTCATTCTGCTTTTGGTTTTATTTTGTTTTGTTTTTGAGACAGAGTCTCACTAAGTTGTGTAGTCTTGAATGGCCTCAAACGTGTAGAAATCTGCATGTCTCTTTCTCCCAAGTACTGAGATTAAAAATGTGCGCCACCGAGCCTAGCTAGTCTCATCCTTAATTTACTCTTTTTAATCTACTGCCCATCTGTAAGACCATATTTATACCTTTCTACTTTCTATTAGACACTTAAAATAATATGTGATTAAGTGAAATAGGAAAAATTAGTTTTTCTATGAAGATCTTGTATGGGCCAGGAGTTGGAGGCACATGTCTTTCATCTCAGCACTAAGAGGCAGAGTCAAGCAGATCTCTAAGTTGGAGGCCAACCTGATTTACAGAATGAGTTCCAGGATAGCCAGGGCTACCCACAGAAATCCTGTCTTGAAAAACAAAAACAGACAAACAAACAAAACAACAACAAAAAGATCTAGCTATGGAGAATGAGAAAGTGTCATTTTAAAAGAATTCTATACAATGGTTAGTATAGTTCAGAAGTAGAATGCTTACCTAGCATGTGAGGGTAAAAGTCTCAGCACCGCACCTGTCTATCCTTAAAACAAAGTATTTACCACATCATTTTGCAATTCTACTCCAACCCTGCCCATTCCTCAAAACCTAACTCAGACCTTATATTCCGTGAGACATCCAGTTCTCTCTGATCAGAATTACATTGTCTCTTCTTCATTTTGATAAGGCATTCGTACCTTTATGGCATGCACTGTATTATGACAATATATGTCTGGCTACATGTTTCCACTGTGGGACCTAAGCTTTTTGAAAGCAGTGATTTGGGGAATATTTCTAAGGGGGAGAAAAAAGAAGGAACCAAGAGAGGCAGAGAGACAGGGGAAAGATCATGGTTGAATTCGAAAAGAGTGAGTAAATTCACCTCTCTGAGAGCTAGGATAGCAGAGGCAAGCACAAATAAACAGAAAAGACACCAAATTACAATAGTTGAACATTCATGAAACCCAAAGTTCCTAAGAATGAGAGCTGCAATCTACTCATCAGCTGATACAGGCTGTACTGATAAAGCAAAAATCTACATTTCCTGGGTAGAGCAATGTTACCATTGTAGGCTTTGAGAAACCACAGATTAGGGCCAGCAAGGTAAAGATGTTTACTGCCTAGCCAGGCCGTGTGCTCAGTCCCTGGAGCCTACATGGTAGAAGGAAAAGAGTGACTTTTACAAGTTGTCCTCTGACCTCCATACACTTTCTCTGGCACACACACACACAAATAAATGAGATAGAAGAATACTTTTTTGTTTGTTTGTTTGTTTTGTTTGGTTTGGTTTTTTTGGTTTTTTGGTTTTTTGAGACAGGGTTTCTCTGTGTAGCTCCGGCTGTCCTAAAACTCACTCTGTAGACCAGGCTGGCCTCGAACTCAGAAATCCGCCTGCCTCTGCCTCCCAAGTGCTGGGATTACAGGCGTGTGCCACCACCGCCTGGCTAGAAGAATACTTTTAACTATATTGTTGACAGTCATGTAAAGAAAGCTGGGAAGATCAGGAAGGGCTGGGTGTATGGCTCAGTAGAAGAGCACTTGCAAGCCCCCAGGTTCGATCCCCAGCACTGCAAAATAAATACTTTTTAAAAAGATACTGGAATTGGCAAAAAACATCTTCTATATTACAAAGCACAGCAACAAAAGAAAACCTAGGCAAATAAGATGATATCAGATTCCCAATGTTCTGCATATCAAAGAGCACAAGAGAAGGAAAGGCAGATTTGAGGGATGAGACTGTCAATCATGACAGTTCCGGCTGACTGTAAACTTGCCAGGATGTTGAACCACCGAGCTGACAAAGCTCAGCTTGTCTGTGGGGAGTTTCGAGTCTGACCTATGAATAAAACAGAGAAGGGAGCAGTACAGCAGTAGTGGTCGTCTCTGCTTCCTGAGTGCAGATGCACTGTGACCAGCCAGATGCAGTGTGACCTCACACTCCTGCTGCCAAGCCTCTCCAGTGTTCACAGAGAGGTGCTCTACAGATCCACTTGTTATTAACTCAAATCACAGTTAGGGATGGCATGGTTGCCATGTTTGCCTCCCCTTTGGTTCAATCACAAACAAACGAACTTCATAATCGTTAGGATGGAGATGATCAGAACAATAAGATCTGTAGAGAATTTTTCTGAACAGAAATTTATTCATCTATGAGGGCTGGGCACGGTTGACCCATGCTCTCAATATGAGGGCTGTCAACCTGAGTTCTGTCAGCTGAGCCCACACAATGAAGAGAGAAAGCAGACCCCTAAGATTTGTCTTCTGACTGACACGCACCGAAAATAAGAACTTCAAAGTCAACTCAGCGTTAGCCCTTGTCCTCTGGGACCATGTTGGGATCTACAGTGGGTTAACCCCTTCAGGGCCACAGGGCAGCAAGATTCTTTGTCCCTTGGAGCTGCCACCCTTCCTCCTGGGACGTCCCTAATCTTCCTTTCTTACTTGGTTCCACTAGAATACAGAAGGGACAAGTCTTGAACTGGCCAAGCTCTTCTAGATTTGCAGATGTGGCTCTTTCGGAGCCCTGCTGAGGTTCTGGGCAGGCAACACTGATTTCGCAGTCCAACACTCACCTGCAGCTCCTTAGTATGAAAGAACCCCTCTTCCAGTCGTCTATTCACAGTCCCACTACCAGGGATCCATAGTTCTCTGCCAGCCTCTCCTCTCGTAGACTGCCTCACCCTGTAGCTAACCCCCAAAAGCTCTCCTTCACAGACAGACAGGCAGACAGGCAGACAGGCAGGCAGGCAGAAACACAAGAGAGATAGACAGCGACAGAGAGACAGACAGAAAAAGGAGATTGGGGTGGGGGAAAAAACCTTTGTAAAAGCTTTTCATCCTTTAGTGGACAAAGTGCCTGTCTTGGTCAATTTATATTGTAGACTATGTGCTAAGCTAAGAATACATCACATTTACCATTTTGATTAAAGACCTGTAACCTAAATATAATCTCAAGCAAACATCAAACAAATTCAAAACAAAATCATTCTCCTTTTAAAAATAGTAGCTTTCTTCAAAAATACCACTGTCATAAAGGTCGAGGAGCAGGCTGAGGAGCCTTTTCCAAGGGAAAGAAGCTGAGGAAACATGATCTATAATATAGGAGCCTCTAGTGGAGGAAAAATGCAAATGCTATAAAAGGCATCATAAGCAGGTGACAAAAGGCAATGACTTGCACATCTGTTTCAATGTTTGATTCCTGACAGTGAAAACTGTAGATAGAAATATACAATGAAGCATCAGCAGACAAAGGACCAGAATGTGTGCAATTTATTCCCAAATAGCCCAGACATGATCTGTACACACAGGGAGAGTAAATATCTCTCTAACCATGAATTAAATAAAATAAATGAATCTGGATAAAAGGTAAACACATGTTTTAGATACAATTCTTGCAATCTGTCTTGACGTTTGACATTATTTGTAAGTTTAAAAAAATGGTTGATAAGTGCTAGAGAGGTGGCCCAGAGGCTAGAAGCACTTGTTCATCTGCCAACTGACAGGAGTTTTAGTTCCCTTATTGGGTGACAAATGTCCACCTGCAGTTGTAGTTCAAAGGTATTCAAAGTCTTCCTGCCTCCTTGAGTACCTGAATCTCTCTCTCTCTCTCTCTCTCTCTCTCTCTCTCTCTCTCTCTCTGTGTGTGTGTGTGTGTGTGTCTGTCTGTCTGTCTGTCTGTCTGTCTGTCTCTTTCTCTGTGTGTGTATGCGTGTGTGTGTCTGTCTCTCTTTGTCTCTCTGTCTCTATCACACACACACAAATAAAAATAAAATAAATATTTGCTTTACAGTGTTTTGCCTAAACAAGAAAAGTTGGCTTTTTCTCTCCTGAATCTCCAAGAATATGATTGATTTGTATCTTTAATAAAGAAAAAGGAACCAAGTATCAAATATCTAATTTAAAATTTAAAAAATCTATTTTATGTTATAAATTCATAAAATAAAATCAAGTGTTTTGTCTACAAGTAGATATGCGTTCCATGTGTGAGCCTGGTGCTGGCAGAGGTCAGAAGAGGGCATTGATGCCCTGAATGACTAGGAGCCATCACCTGGGTGCTGGAAACTGAACCCAGGTGCTCTGCAGGAGCAAGTGCTCTTAACCAGCTGAGCCATCTCTCCAGACCCCATATACCTCATCTTAAATAATTCTTTTAACCCTCTTGTTTTGCTCTTAAGTTTTGTTTTTGTTTTTGAAGACAGCCTTACACTGTGGCCCAGGCTGCCCTGAAGCTCACTCAGTTCAGATTAGTCTCAAATTCAAGACAATTCTCCTGCCTTAAACTGCCAAGAACTTGGATTACAGGCATGAGTAACCAGACCCAGAATATTTTGCCCATTTTACCATGAAAAAACAACACATAAACACAGGAGTTTTCTTTTCTTTCATTGTTCATGGAAATTTAAAGACAAAAAAAAAAGTGCTAACAGAAAGAATAGATAGAACCTCCAAAATTAAAATAATTAGTCTTGAACCAGGCTTAGAATCATAGGCCTCTAATCTCAGCACTTGGGAGACAAAGGAAGGCAGATCTCTGAGTTTAAGGCTGGCGTGTTCTACATAGTGAGTTCTAGGACAGCCAGAGCTAAATAGTGAAACACTGTTTCAATAGATAGATAGAGAGGTAGATAGATAGGTAGATAGGTAGGTAGATAGATAGATAGATAGATAGATAGATAGATAGACAAATAAAATAGTATCATCATTTTTTCCATTCACACCCTGCTCCTTTATTCTCTCATCCTATTTATAAATAATATGCAAGGGGCTGGAGAGATGGCTCAGTGGTTAAGAGTACTGACTGCTCTTCCAAAGGTCCTGAGTTCAAATCCCAGCAACCACATGGTGGCTCACAACTATCCTTAATGAGATCTGACACCCTCTTCTGGGGTGTCTGAAGACAGCTACAGTGTACTTAAATATAATAAATAAATAAATAAATCTTTTTTAAAAAGTGGTACAACCACCCCTTTCTTTAGAAAAAATATGCAAAAGTAATATGTAGAAAATGGAGAGATGACTCAGTGGTTAAGAGCTCTTGCTGTTCTTCTAGAGGATTCAAATCCAATTCCCAGCACTCACATGACAATTCACAACTGCCACTCCAGTTCCAGGGATCCGATGACATTTTCCAGCCTTCAAGGATAATTCACACATGACGGTAAAATATACATGCACATAAAATACATTTTAACATACATATGTATATATATATATATATATATCATGCATATATCATGCATAAATATGCATATATCATGTCATATCTTTTTTTAACTTTTCATGTTTTGTAAAAATAGAGTAAAGCCAAGAGTTAACATAAATGATGAACAGCAGAGTTAAATTCTCTGGCTATAATATTTACACTCATATTTCCAGTACTCTAGAGAATGAAGCAGGAAAGTTGCCCCAAGTTCAAAATCAGCATAGGCTATATAGCAAATAACAGGTTACCCAAGGATACTTAGGCCACTGCCACCAAAAAGTTAAATAACTGAGTCCCGATTCTTAATTTGTAATCAAAAGATTCACCTGAAGTACCTGCCGCCACAGGACACAAAACACTACAGTTGGGAAAGAATTCTCTAACTTCCCACCGAATTCTTGACTGTCTCTTCATAGCATATGACATCAATGTTTTTCAAGTGAACGCTAATAGTCTGGGTCCTTCTGCTTGTCGCATGGCTACATGATATTCCCTAGCCATGGGATTTGCTGTTTGATCTGGGATTCTACTTGAAGATATTCCAGAGGCTGGGCCGCTCTCTAAACACACTAAGCATACACATGAACAGCTCGAATGTCCAAGTGTTTCCATCAACGACCACTTCAAAAGTCATAATAACTTACAGGTGTGAGCATGGAAATGCCCTCTGCTCTCCTCTGCCCTTCTTGAACTTTGCCTCCTCTCGTTGGACCATTCTAAAAAGCAACACTGAATTCTTAACTTGGCTTGGCATTTCTCCATTTTCTCTTCCTTGGCTTTGGGGCTTTTAAGAGGACATTCCAAACTCTTCTAGGAAACACGAAAGCAGATGCCAATGCTTCAGCATGTCTACTCTTTGGTTTCCTTAAATCCTTATGCTATTTATTAGTTTACTCAGAGAAAGCGATTTAAACTCTTTCTGAGAAGATTCATACTAGGGAATTAGAGAGGCAGGTGGGTGGTAAAACTCTTGTCTGGTTCCAATCCTGGGAAATTTTTGATGGACTACAGCATCTGCTCTGTTTCTACCACTGCTGAAAACAGACTCTCCTGCCTTACTACCATCTCCAGAAAGAGCAATGAACCCTATGTGAAGGCAGCTTAATCCAACACTTGCATTAAGATTTCTCAAAGTGGCATTGTGACCTTTTACTCCACTGTGTGGGTTCCAACTCTTGCATGTGCATATGTTCACATGGAGAACAGAAGTCAGCCTCAGGTGTGGTCCTCAGGAAGCTCATTTTCTGAGACAGAGTCTCTCCCTGAGACCCTAGGCCTGCCAATTAGGCTAGAGTGGGTGGCTAACAAGCCTTAGGGATTTACCTTTCCCCAGTACTGAGATTATAAATGTGTACCAGGAGTGGTGGCATATGCCTTTAATCCCAGTACAAGAGAGGCAGAAGTCACAGTCAGATGGATCTCTGAGTTTGAGTTGAGGCCACATTGGTCTACAGAAAATGTGCCGGGATACCCCCAGGACAACACAGAGAAACCCTGTCTTGAAAAACCAAACAAACCACCACCACCACAACAAAATGTTTGTTACCCCAACTAGATTTTTGCGCCAGTACTGAGGATTGAATTTAGGACTTCATACTTCCATATCAAGCACTTTACTGACTAAAGTATCTTGCTCTTAAGGCTCTGGAAAATGTAGTCTTTATTCTGAATAGTCACATAACTATGTCAACATTAGGGATTTTATTTTAAGAAAAAAATAGACACTGTTACTGTAACATTTAATTAGTGGTGAGTGTATAATATCATTTAATGCATTTTCATGTATCTTTGAAAATTCCAAGCAATTAAGTCAACAGATTACCATCAACACTAAAGACTTCTAACTTCTCCCCATTTCATAGCAAATTGAGCTATCAAAGTTTTACCAGTCTAATGGGTAGAAAATAGTGTTTCTTCGGGCTGGAGAACTGGCTCAGTGGCTAATAGCACTCACTGCTCTGGCAAAACACCCAAGTTCAGCTCCTAGTATTCAAATCAGGTAGCTCACAACCACCTATAACTCCAGTTCTAGAGGTTCCAGTGATCTCTGGCCGCCACAGGCACCAGGCACTCGCATAGTTTACACAAATACATGCAGGCAAAACAAAACAAAACAAAACAAAACAAAACCCATACTGTAAAATAAAGATAAATAAAAGTATAAGAAGAAAAGAAATTGGGCTAATGAGAGGGCTCAGCACTTGCTGTCAAGCCTTATGAGCTATCTTCAATCCCCAGGACCCACATGGTAGAAAGAGAGGATGAACTCCTCAAGCTGTCCTTCAAGGTAGGCATTTTGGATTCAGGGACAGGTGTGATACAAGGCCAGCCTGATCTACACAGCAAGTTACAGGGCAAACCAGGGCTATTTGGTAAGACCTATCTCAAAACAAACAAACAACTGAAAAGCTAATTAGAAGTTATACTATATAACTTCTAATATAGTTTCCATGATGAGGTGGGACTTTTCAGGGGTTTAACTATTTTGAAGTCACCCGTGCTCTGTGAGGAAGTCCAATAAATTCATTAGTATCACCACGCTGGACATAAGCCTTTCAGACCAGAGTTATATAAGCAAGCTATAAAGAGAGGTATATCGTAGGACCTGTCAGGTACAAGAAGCCAACTCAACAGCAAGCACATACATGACCCTGTTCACTAAACCCATCAGAGGTAGGAAGATACCTGGTAGCCCCGTGGAGACACCGCAGGGTAAGGGAACAGGATGGGGGGGGGAAGACTGTGGGCTATAGAATGCTAGCTGAAATAGTGCCTCCAGAGAGCTACACCCAACATCATTCTTTTAAGGAAACAATTGATAGTTATGGTGGTTGTACATCTTTAATCCTAGCACTCAAGAGGCAAACACAGTCAGATATCTATGAGTTTGAGGCCAGGCTGTTCTACATATTGGATACCAGGCCATCCAAGGCTACACAGTAAGACCCTATCTAAAAATATCCAAAAAGTACAAATGAAAAAGAAAGAAAAAGAGAGAGAAAGAAAGAAAGAAAGAAAGAAAGAAAGGAAGGAAGGAAGGAAGAAAGAAAGAAAGAAAGAAAGAAAGAAAGAAAGAAAGAAAGAGAAAGAAGGAAGAAGGGAGGGAGGAAGGAGGGAGGGAAGGAAGGAGGAAGGAAGGGATAGAATCTTCCAGATCTTGCTGACATTATTTCTTCATGTCCCCTTCATTGTTCATACCTTAGACCAGTTGTACTTGCTTGGAATGGACAGCAATGTATCCACACAGGCTGTAAAAAAGGTTTTACTAAACAGGTGTCTTCATGCCCGCCTCTGAAGTTCCTCACAGATTTGGGGAACAGTTAAAGTCAAGGAAATATTTAAGTAAGAGGTTTTTTTGTTTGCTTGCTTGGTTTTTTTTTTTTTTTTTTTTTTTTTTTTTAGATATTCTAGCCGGGCGTGGTGGCACACGCCTGTAATCCCAGCACTTGGGAGGCAGAGGCAGGCGGATTTCTGAGTTCGAGGCCAGCCTGGTCTACAAAGTGAGTTCCAGGACAGCCAGGACTACACAGAGAAACCCTGTCTCAAAAAAAAAAAAAAAAAAAAAAAGATATTCTAGATAGGTTGGGGTGGGCACTCCCAGAAGCACTAAGGTTAATCCTAGTGCCAGCAGTGGGTCACCTTCCTATGAGTTGTTGGCCAGGGAAGTCCCTAAGCCCCAACCCCCCAAAAAAGATTATTAGACACTACTGTTGGTTGCAAAAATTAAAATGATAAGAACAAAATGCTGCCAGACATGGTGGTACATCCCTTTAATCTGAACACTGGGGAGACAGAGGTAGACAATTTCTTTGTGAAGTTTAGGCTAGTCTGGTCTACATAGGAAGATCCAGGTCAGCCATGCCTACTTAGAAACATACATACACACACACACACACACACACACACACACACACCAAGAGGGAAAAAACTACTGAAGTCATTGGATGTCTTGGTTGCAGGGCATGAAGAAATAAAGCTATGACTGAGTTGAAAGAGCTCCTTCCCTGATGGTTAGCTTCTTGTCTTAGGGTTTCTATTCCTGCACAAACATCAAGATCAAGAAGTTGGGGAGGAAAGGGTTTATTCAGCTTACACTTCCACATTGCTGTTCATCACCAAAGGAAGTCAGGACTGTAACTCAAGCAGGTCAGAAAGCAGGAACTGATGCAGAGGTCATGGAGGGATGTTTTTTACTGGCTTGCTTCCCCTGGCTTGCTCAGCCTACTCTCTTATAGAACCCAAGAATACCAGGTCAGGAATGGCACCACCCACAAGGGCCCCCCCCACCCCCGCCCCCTGATCACTAATTGAGGAAATACCTTACAGCTGGATCTCATAGAGGCATTTCCTCACCTGAAGCTCCTTTCTCTGTGAAAACTCCAGCTTGTGTCAAGTTGACACACAAGACCAGCCAGTACACTTCTATAATTGCTGGATATCAAGCTGTCAGTACAGAATTGTCCCTGTAGACCTACTCAGCTGTGGACCCTTTGTGTTACACTATACAAGTTCAAGACAAGATGTCCTGGCTAGTACAATAGTGGTATGAACTGCTTTAGGTGCAACTTTTTTTTTCTGAGACAGGGTTTCTCTGTGTAGCCCTGGCTGTCCTGGAGCTCACTCTGTAGACCAGGCTGGCCTCGAACTCAGAAATCTGCCTGCCTCTGTCTCCCAAGTGCTGGGATTACAGGCATGCGCCACCACCGCCCAGCTAGAAGAGAGCGTCAGTTCTCATTACGAATGGTTGTGAGCCACCATGTAATTAATTGTTGGGATTTGAACTCGGGACTTTTAGAAGGGCAGTCGGTACTCTTAACCACTGAGCCATCTCTCTAGCCCCGCAACTTTTTTTTTTTTATTGGATTTAATGCCCATTCCATGGAGGGGGGTTGGAATTCACATCTAGTACTGAAAGCCAAGACCAAGAACTGTGGTCTTGAACATTCATAACTTTAAATGGCTGAAGGCACATGATACTTGAAGCAGCATGACTGCCCAATGCTTAAATAATGATCATGGACACGTTACCTCTTACAAAGCTCAGGGCACATTGCAAAACAAGTGGGCAGACAGAATGTAAGAGCTAAAGGAAGGAAGTGGAGCGCTATACAGCAGTTCCCCTCCCCCGCCCCACAGCGCAACGCGATGCTATCTTGAACTTTGCACTGGAACCTGATGCAACTAGAGAAGAACAATACAGTTGTAGCCAGATCTTCGGCACAGACAATGGAACTATTAAAGCCCCTAGCAGACTGAGGGAAGGAAGGTCAGGAGACCCTCACCTGAGAGTCTAGCTATTGTTCCCCTGCCCCAGCTGCATGTGATCTAGGGAGAAGCTAGAGTATATAAAAAGTCAAAAAAAAAAAAAAAAAAAAAACCACTTCCAGAAGACCTGGTTTAATTCCCAACACCCACATGGCAGCCACAACGGTCTGTAGCTCCAGTTCCAGGGGATCCAACACCCTCACACAGACATACATGCAGGGGAAACACCAATGTACATAAAATACAAATTAAATCCTGAGTCCTATAGCCCCCTCATGGCAGGGATAGGGACCTGGGCGTGGCTCTGCGGTGATTGAGCTGTGAACCTGGCCGGCATGCACCTAGCCACCATGCACCTAGCCACAGGCCCACCCCGCCCCACCCCCGGGCTCCTCACCCTTTTGCCACCCGGGTGCTGAGCTCGGTGAAGTATTTCCTGGGCCAGGGCGTGGTCCAAAGTTCCTGGGAACAAGTGTTCTCTGCCTTCTGGCAATGGTACCCCAACGTGTCTTAACCAAAGACAGTGCACCAGGAGGTGACTCCTGACCAGAAACTTCTGCCCGGGGTTTTCTGACCAAAACCAACAGGATGCTACGTTGGGCAGAGCTACTTCCTGCCAACAACGTTCAGTCAGTATACATCCTGAAGGACCCTATTGTCAAACCATGACCACCTTCACCTGGAATATCGACCACACCTGGCTGATGGTGGTGGAGGAACGATGTGTTTACTGTGTGAACCCTGACAATATCGGCTGGACCGAAATCCGTCTCCTCTAGCTTATTTGGCATCTCCAGAGCTGTCCAGGAATTTGGTCTTGCACAGTTCAAAAGCAAAGTGACCAAGACAATGAAGGGCTTTGAATACACCCTGGCCAAGCTACAGGGTGAGCGCTCCTCCAAAAAACTTGTTGAGACAAACAAAGAAGCCAAAGGGAAAGCAAAAGAGACCACACTGGCAGCTACCGAGAAGGCCAAGGACCTGGCAAACAAGGCCACCACTAAGCAGCAGCAGCAGCAGCAGCTTGTATAACTTATTTCCTCTCCTTCTCTCCAGTGTACATGATTATTAAAAATCAACCTGCAGCCCTCTCTGCTGTCTGAGGTGGTGGGTCTGGGCACTGTCCTGGTCAGCATCTGCACCACACTAGTTCTGTCTACTGGGCAGAGGGGGGCAGTGACTTGCCCAGGGTCACAGCAGTGTGCAGGTGATAGACTGTACTCTCCACGAGCACAGGGCTCCTTGTTTTATTCTCTGCTGTGGCCCAAGTATCCTGAACAATATTTAGCACATAACAGGCACTCAATAAACACATGGTTTGAGTGCCGCCCCCCAAAATCCTAATTTTTAAAAAAATATTGGATGAAAAGAAAAATGAAAGTAATTAAAACTGGAACTCCTTGATAAAGTTTTGATGAGGTTACCATCTGTCTTAGTTAATGTTCTATTATTATGGAGCGACCCTGTGACCAAAGTAACTCTTACAAAAGAAAGCATTTAATTGGAGGCTGACTTATCAGTTCAGGAGGTTTAGTCTGTTATCATCTTGATAGGAAAGAGACAGTAGCAGCTGGATGTTTTATATCCTCATCTGTAGGCAGAGAGATAGAGATAGAGACAGACGGAGACACAGATAGAGACACAGACAGACAATCTGAGACAAACAAAGACAGAGACAGAGGGCCTGGCAGGGCTTTTGAAACCTCAAAGCCCACACCTAGTGATACACCTCCTCCAACAAGACCATGCCTCCTCTAACAAGGCCACACGTCTTAATTCTTCCCACAAACTTCAACAACTGGGGACTAAACATGGAAACACATGAGTCTCCGAGGCTACTTAGCCAAGGCTGTCATTCAGACACTACACCATCCCTGACTGGGCGGGACTTTGTAGTGAATGATACAGTGGCCATCTGTGTGTCTGTAAGTGACCGCTCATGAGTGCTCTATAAGCAAGTCTAACAAATCCAGGGCTCTCACCGAGCTAGACTTCAGCCAATTTACACTTTAGTCTGTTGTTGGGACCCATCATGGGTAAATGAGTTTGTGTCTTCACAGGAAATGTTATACTTCAGTTTAAAAGGCCATTCTCTTGTCCCTGTATCCCATCTCAATGCAGAAACATTGGGATTACATATGTGTCCACCTATATAGTCTAAGCTGTTTCAGTAATTGGAGTCCACAGGTACCCGAACAAATCTGTAAGGATAAGAAGACAATCACTGAGTTGTACATACGTGGGAGACTTAAAAGCCTCTATGGAATATCTTAAAGCAAGGAGAAGATCTAGTAGTTAATCTAGAAATAAAGGGCCTGATCCTTACAACAGAGTAACTAAAGTGTACCTGAGATCCTGACTCTAGGAATTCTCTTTAGTGAAAAATATTTAAATTTCAGTGTTCCAAGAAGAAATCACGCATTAAATTTTTTTAAAAAAAAAACTATATCAAAACTAGTGACAGTGTATACTGCACACCATTTTGGAATCTTCTGGCAGAATATGTGACAGGAAAGCACCAGGGAACACTGTAAACCCCTGGCATTGTCACAATACCAACGCAGTTGTAACCAGCTATATTCAGGGAAAGCTGAACACACTAGAGATGTCAGACAGTGAGGACAACATCCCTGACACTATCAGAAGAACACACAGATAGGTGACAATAGGGCACAGCAAAACCTACAGGAGGAAGTAAACAGTTAAAGAAAAGCAGGGATTGGTAGTGCACACTTGTCACTCTAACACTCATAAGGCAAACGGATCAGGCGTTCAAGGACAGTCTATCTATCAAACTCCAGGCCAGCCTTGGCTAAGCGAGACCTTATCTCAAAATTAAAATTAAAAGCTGAAATTAAAAGATTTAAAAATGTGTGGTACCTTTATACTAAATTTGGTGTTTGCTATTGAAAATACAAGATACTTATTTTATGCCTTAAAGGGCAAGAACAAACAGAGAACAAGAGTTGGGACTAATTCATCAACACGGTCAGGCATGAGAGTGAGATACCAAAGCTTTAAACTGACTGCTGGAAAAAATGGCCACTTAGAAAGGTGAGCCATTCGTCACATTTTGCTAAATTATTACACTGAAGACAGTTATACTCATTCTATTGGTGTTTTAAATCAATACTTTGACTCTATAAGAGTACTTAGTTATTTTTTATAACTGAAATTTTCTACCTTTTCCCTTTGGTATTAAAAAGTTTAAAATCGGTAGAAATAGAAGGCCCACTGAAATCTTACCCAGAATGATGACCAATATGAAAAAAAATCACAACACTAAAACTGAGTCAGTTTCCCTTCTCTAAGAGAAGAGCGATAATAGCACTAACATTTAATCTACTTTCCATACAATATGTCCTTTCAGTTTAAGATAATGCTTTGTCCTTATCTTCAGTTTTCAAAATGCCATGAAAACCTCTTTAAAAAAAAAAAAACTTTTCTAGGAAAGAAAATGAATACAGAAATGTAAGTAGTTTGGCAATTCAGATCCCAAAATGAAAGCCATACTTAATCTTTCCTACTGCCTTTCTGCCAGAAAGCAGCATTCATCCTAACATCCTGAAAAGGAGGAGGGAAGGTCAAAGCAGTGTCCCAGGCAACAAGTATTTGAA